>CM033684.1:33788930-33910930 GCA_019514585.1 Dendrobium officinale | reverse complement strand
AATTTTCTCAATAAGCTCAAGAACTCGCCGATGATAATAGGCCAACTCGAACTTGGTGATTTTGTAAATTCCCAGTACTTGGTTCACAACAAGTTGAGAATCACCAAAAATTTGGAGGTTTCAGATTCGGACATCGATTGCAATCTCCAATCCTGCTATTAGAGCTTCATACTCAGCTTTATTGTTGGTAAGAGATTCAGTCAAGATGAATGAGAATCTCATTATGCCTCCCTCAAGTGCTACAAAGATGAGTCTGATTCCGGCTTGAGCTTTCTCTAGATTTGGAGGTCGAGCACGTTTAATTGACGATGCTCCATCGAAGTGCATTTTCCATACTCGTAGCATCTCCTCTTCTTCAACATTCATGATCTGCTCATTAGGTAGATCATCGTTGAGTGGTGAATCTATAGGGATAGGGTGTGCAACGAGAAAATCTGCCAACACCTGCCCTTTTACATCTTTTTGCGAAACATATGTGATATTAAACTACAATAATATCAATACCCACCTTGCCAAATGACCTATCAATGTTGGTCTTGTCATCAAGAACTTTAGCGGATTGATCTTTGATATCAAGGTGATTTTGTGAGACAACATATAGTGGCGGAGTTTCTGAACTACGAAGATCAGGGCCAAGCAATGTTTCTCAATTGGAGAATAGCATATTTTTGCTCCTATCAACCTCCAGCTGATGTGGTAGAGCGCATTTTCTTTGCCTTCTTCATTATGCAGGGCCAATAGTACTCCGAGGGACTCTTCTATTGCTGCCGTATACAGTATAAGAGGCTTCCCCGGAATTGGCGCCGCAAGGATAGGAGGATTCAACAGATATCTCTTGATGTTATCAAAAGCCTCTTGACACTCATCATCCCATTAAAACGAACATCTTTCTTCATCAATTTTGAAAATGGCTATCACCTACCCGATAGATTCGATATGAATCGTCGAATGAAAGCCAATTTCCCTTGTAGGGAGCAAAGTTGCCGAAGGTTCCTTGGAGGTGGCATAACCATAATTGTCTTGATCTTATTAGGGTTGACTTCGATGCCTCGATATCGAACAATGTATCTTAGAAATTTTCCTGAGGCTAACCCAAATGCACACTTGAGAGGGTTCATCTTCAGATCATACTTTCTGATCCTCTCAAAAATAATTCTCAGGTCATTTAGGTGATCTTTTCGGTCCGTGCTCTTAATGACCAAGTCATCTACTAGTATTCGACATTTTGATGAATCAAATCATCAAATATATGAGTCATTTCCCACTGATATATGACACCAGCATTCTTCAGGATAAAGGGCATGACTATGTAGTAGAAAATGCTGATGGGCGTCTTGATTGATGTGTGCTTTTCATCTTCATGCGCCATTTTGATTTGATTGTAGCCCGACGATCTGTCCATGAAGGAAAACATGTCGTAGTTGGATGTATTATCAACTAGAAGTTCTGATACTAGGAGCAGAAAGTCGTCTTTGGGGCATGTCTTCCAGTTCTTCTGGTGCAGGTTTGGCCTCTACGGGTTGATCATCATATGCATTGGCTTTATATATATCCTCTTCATCATTATTGGATTTGACTTCTCTGTACGTGATTGCTCGACAACTCTCCTTCCAGAGGTATTTTCGTTTGATGAATCTGATGCCTTTATATGTAGTTATATCCTTCTATCGTAGTGGATGTGGATTCCTTCCATATCAGAGGCCCAGACATGTTCGGAGTTGGCTTTTAGTGGTAGGAACATTGATCTACTTTTGTAGCATTCTTTGAATACCTTTGGTATTAAACCTAGGTGGCCTCGTAGGAAATGATTCTTTAGAATCAAGTTGCATGCAGCACCAGTCATTATTCTCTTCTTCGCGTATTCCTGCTGAATATAGCACATTTCCGGATGCAGTCCCCTTCTTAAGAGGAGCTAGATAACGAGTAGTGAACTCTTGAATCTTTTGCACCTCGTGCGGGATGATCTCTTTAAAGTGTTGTAGGGGAATTCTTATGACTACGAGTACGCTATCTGAGATAGGCAGGTTGTCTATCCTTCTGGATAACACACCCTGCACCGTGTTCATGTAGATAGAGTCGTAATCATAATCATTATTTGAGTATACAACCTCCCTGCTCCATTTGGACGCAAACTGACCTACTTTTCAAGGTTTTATAGGGGTGACATCACTTTCATCTGTGTCACTCCCAAGGTGAGGCACATGTTTCCTTTCTTTTGAACTGCTTGATGCTTTGGGAAGAGTCGGCATTGCCTTCTTTCTTCCCACACGCTTCTTCTCACCTTCTTGTTTGGGCTTCTTTGAAGTCTTTGAATTTGATGCCTTAGCCTCAAGGGAACTCGAAGGCTTTTGCTTCTTTGGCATGAAATACCTGGCATCTTCATATATTGTTACTTCAAGTACTGCAAAGGGTTGAATATCACTAGAAATTTTGAATTCTTCTCCTTCCCTGAGATACTTCATGCACTAGTGTAATGTTGAAGGGACAATGCCATATTCATGCAACCAGGGGCGACCTAACAGAGCCTTAAATGAAGTGTCTGCATCAATCACATGGAATTTGGCTTCTGTGTGAAGTTCCCCAAATACAAGAGGAAGCCTAAATGATCCAATGATCTTCCTCCCTTTTTCGTTGAAGCCATGCACCATTAGTTTATCTTGTCCAAGATATTCCACATCAAGGCACAATGATCTTAATGGCTTAAGGCTCATGAGATTTACGAAAGATCCAAGATCGATCAAAATCCGACTGATCATCATACCGTCACTCTCAGCTCTAACATACAGAGGGCGATTGTTGTATGTTGTTCCAAGAATCAAATCATCTTCATCAAAGGAAATGATTGGCTCATTCTGAGCTTGCAAAACTTCGGTTAGGTTATGCTCAGCAAATTATGCCTCATATCTTTAAGGGTCCTTGAGAGCTTGGATCAAAGTCTCCCGAAAATTTTTAGACATCAGGAGGGCATCGTATATGCTGAGTTGTACTAGAATTTTTCTCAAATGGGATAAGATATTGTAATCTACCCCCTTGGATGAAGTATTCTTTTTCTTGGGATTTTCGGGGATAATATCTTTATTGATAATTATCTCTTTTCCCTTATCTTTGTTAGGAATTCCCTTCTTTGGTGGAGGTAACAGTATTTTGCCACTTCTTAACTGCACCTAGGCCACCTCGTCTGATTCAGACTTATTTGATGAAGCATTCTCTTCAAAGTCAGCCATTGTCGCATCTGGAGATTCGCCTGTGGACTCAGAATCGTCCCCCAACTTCACCTGCTTCATTTGCGATGCTACGCTTGGGTCTGAATCTGCATCATTTGGAAAATATAGATCATCTGAATTGAATTCCATTGACGACACCATTGGACAGAACTCGGGGGCCACTTCTTCGGCGTATTTCTCCCTTTTTACTATTTTTGATGTCACTGAGATGACTCGGCATGTCTCTATAGGAAGATATTCATCCTCAGTTTCTTTTGTTTCATCTATTTTGAGCTCTTTTATAAAATCACTGAACTTAATAAGCTTCCTGGCAGTCTGGTAATATTCACCCAAACTATCAATAGCCTTTTGAGTTGCAGTCTTCTTTTCCATATGATTCTTCAATTTGGCTTTCTTCTTGGAAGACTTTGACTTTGACTTTCCAAATTTTGATGAGCTAGCTTGACTAGGTTGTTGTTTGGAGGTGGATGCATGTGATACAGGAAACCACCTTAAGTTCAGTACTGGATTAGTATGAGACTTCCACTTGACACCAGGAACTCCTTCAAGTTGTTTCAGCATTTTCGTTGTCTTCTTGGAGACTACGGTCTCCCATTGCTCATCTTGAATAGGTTCTTTTGTTGTTTCTTTATGCGTGAGTACGGAAGAGGACATGACTACCCGGGTGGATTCCTTTCTTGGATGAACTAACACATTATATGATAATCCTAATTCTCCCATTTTGTACTTCTTCTCCAACTAGTCTTTGAAAACATAATAATCTTCAATTGGATGGCTAATTACTCGATGATACAGGTAGTAGTTTGGGTCGCCACTATGTTTAGACTCTTCAGGCCTTTTACATTCTGGCAATTCTAGACCAGCTTTGAGTGCTTGTCGAAATAGCTTGGCGACACTCTCCCTCTTGAATGAATATTCTTTGTTCATTTTCCCCTTGAGGGAGGGGAACATTCTATCACCAGTTCCCATTATTTTCCTCTGACCATCTCCTCCACGGGGGAAAGGCTCGAGGTTTTATCATTTCCTCCAAGTACCAACTTTGGTTGAGGATTAGGGTTGTAAGCCTATTTTGGTTTTTCTTCATATTGCATTGGCTGCTTTCCTTTATCTACATTATATACTGTCCGTTTACCTTTATCAGGTCTGGGAGGGAATGCAGAGTACACTTTATTTTTCCTGGCATTAAGCGCCTTGGCCCTTTTGGGTCTGTTAGGGAGGCTTTCAGATTTTGATAAGTTTAACTTCTCAAATTTTGCCACCCTATCCAAGATATATTGGAAGGTAGTATTAGAAGCCATGTATAAGAAGGGTTTCATTTTATCGTCAATGTTCCCCATCAACAGTTGAATTGCATGTTCTTCTTATAGTTGTTGCTTGCACTTCATGCTGAGATTGCGTCAGCATATTATATACCTCGTCACTTATTCATCTTTTCTCCTTTTATCAAGTGCAATATCAATAATGGTAGTCTTCTCAGTTGGACTAGCAAATCTTTTCACAAATAATGCCTCTAATTCTGCAAAGGTCTTCAGAGAATCATTTGATAGTTCAGCATAACATTCGAAAGCAGATCCACTTAAGCTACTGACGAATTATCGAAATAACAAAGCATCATTGCTCCAGTATTCCCGCAAGTAGCTTTGAATTGTGCGAGGTGCTGTCCGAGATTCTTATTTACATCAAAGATGTTAAACTTCAATACAGAATATCCCTTTGGATACGGCACCTGATCGTACTCTGCTGGGTACGGGCGACCTTTGCCTACCAATTTCTTTTCCTGTTCAGCAGCTATAATGGCCTTATTCTTTTCACTGATTAAGCCTTCTAGCTGTGATGCAGTTACAGGTTCAGATGCACTTGCCACATTTTGTGGAGTACGCTGGCTGGTTGGATCATCATTCTTATTGCCACCTTTAGGTACACCTTTCACTCCTAAGGCTTGAGGCGCTTGGAGATTTTAAGGATTAGCAGCTTGGCTGATGGGATGACCTGGTGTAGGACTCACAAAAGTGGTCTTCTGCATCATCTCCATCATGGCTGTCATCTAAGTCATCATCTCAGTCATTTTATCATTTAACTGAGAGATTTCTCTATCTTTCTTACGCACTGTCATCTCATTTGTCTTCTTATTTCGACGAGTGTGATGTCTTCACCAGCAAAGGGATTTTCTCCAACTTCTTCCTCTTCTTCTCCTTCTTCTGAGGAGCGAGCACTTCGGCTGGCAATGGATCGAGTCCTGTGGTGACGACGATAAACACGTGTACGGGGCTGTGATTGCTGGTCATCTTCATCACCATCATCATCTTCCTCATCAATGTGGCTGAACATATGAACCACCTCGATCTCCATAGTGTCTTTATCGCCAACATCCTCTTCATCTTCTTGTACCCGAATCTCTGAGCGATGTTTCCACTGAATTTTAGGTTCTTGACTTGGAGTGATTACTTCTTCGACCTGTGGACTATGATCAAAGTGAACTTCCTCTTTGGCTAATGTAGGAAAATAATGGGATCTCCTAAAAGTCTCTCCAGGATGTCGACCGTTATTGTGATTGTCGTCAATATGGGCCTTCTTTTGGACCCATCTTTGACGAGTTTTGCTGGCAGGGGCAGATCTCCGGAAAACTATTCCGGATGTCACGCCTGATCTATTTCTTTCTTCAATCATCTTCTCTTTTCGATGCTTTGGCCTGTAAACTTGTTTACCTTTCCACCAGGACCTTTTGGCTGTGGATCCCCGAACATAAGGTTCAGATGTCACGCCCCAATGTTCATCGCGTGGAGCTTGTTGTCGATAACCTCAGGTTGACGCTCCCAGAAGTATTGCTTGAGCTTGCCAGAATAGTTGTTTCTCTTTATCCACTTCAGGTTAGTAAACATGTTCTGAGTGAGGATATTGATTTCTGGTTCTGGTGCTGGCAAGTTGGAGGGATGGACTGGTACAGGTAATTGCTGAGCTTGCAGTTTTGCATTTCTCTTCCTCCTCTATCTTCTATTGAGCCTTCCTCCATATGAGGAAGCTTCAGTATCATATCTCCCAGGTTCAACAGGCTCTCTAGGCAGGGTAGTGGTGTTGGAAATCACCATTGAGATTTTTCTTCCATCAACAACCCTTTTTGCAGTAAGAATCTCAGGTTGGGAAAGCCTTTCAAAGACAGAAATTCTTCCTTGAGCAGCACTTCTGGCAGTAGTCCTTGAAGAATAAGACCTTCCAGAAGGTTCTTCAGAATTTATGTCGTACACAGGGACAGCTGCAGCCTTTGCAATAGCTGCTGAGAATTCAAGTCCACCAAAGTGGATGGTGGCACCAGTATTTCCAGTCTCTATAGAAGCATTTGCCAGCTGAATCCTAGCTCCTCATCCCAGTTGGACGGTCATCGGTGTGCCCTGTATTTCCATTCTGCAAAAATGAAAGGCAGGGGATAGTGATAAAAATTTATACATCACCCCACACTTTCATAATGCAGAAATAACGCAGAACAAATAATAGAAATAGGAAAATTAGCTCATAATTAAAACCCTGCTGATTGAATTTCCAATGATCTTATTTAAAAGATTCATTTTCATGAAATTTAAAATTTGATTTGCTTGCTACTATAACCTTTTAGTGACTAGCTAGAGATGAAAAGAGAAACCATTCCCCAGCGGAGTCGCCAGAAATCTATGGGCTCCGAAAATTCAGCCCCAGCCTCCCTGTCGCATACTGATTTTCTTTTGCTTTTACGAGGGAGTTTTAACGGATAAGTTCTGAGGTAAATTTTGGAAGGCATATGGGTTTGTACATAAGACACTACCCAGAGATTTCGCCCTCATTTTGTGAGGACTTTATGATATGAGTTCTGGTTTCCTATAGGCGCAAGCCCCTATAATTAATTAACCCTCCCGATAATGAGAGAGAAATTTTGATTAAGGCTAGTCGTCAATAAGATACGTGTTATCTGGCATATAGTAGCAGCAATGGGTTCGGGATTTTGAAAATTTGGATTTTTGGATGGAGTTTATATATAGAACATAAATTACACCATCTTGCACTTAAAGCGGATGGTGAGGGAATGGATGATAGACCCGATCAAGATCCCATGGTTCCGTCGTCCCGGGCCATCATGGTCCTTGGTCTACTTAGTCAGAGAAGGTAATCAACCCAACCTGATAGAAGGATCCTTTTCGGCAGCCATGGGTTGCTTCGTCCAAGGGGACCCCTTGTAGACCTGAGGTGAATATTTGTCTAAGAGGACAAAATTGAATCCACCTTAGCTAACATAGGGCTTTGTGCCCTATCAATCATATCCTATTGATTCATATCTCAAGGATTTGATGCCATTAAGGAGCGTATTGGCTCTGGCCATAACCGGTATTTTGTGGTGCCATTTGGCGACAAAACCACTCGGTTCAGAGGGCCCCGAGTCATAATCATTTATCCTGCGATGCCATTTGGCGGCGAACTGCCAGTCAGAGGACACGTAACACGTCCTTAATGGCAGGAGATTGTTTGAGAATGGATCCTAGTGATATTTTTTACTAGGCATTTAGCTCTTTGTGAACTGAAGTTATATTTGAATTTGTCCACCTCGGTAAATTTTTGCGGAGGGTGGATGGATTTTTCTTTAAGCATTGATGGGTAGATTTCAATTTAAATATCTTAGAATTTGGGAATTGGACTTTGTGGAGTTTTGATTTTCAGGTATTTGGATGGAATTTGAAAATATTTTTGAACCCCTCCGGTTGAGATAAACATTAAACACGGCAATCATCGGGGTATTTAGAGTCATTTCTCTTTGTTGATTGAACCTTGTCGACTCGGCCGAGCAGTTGACCGAGGATCGAGTTTCATAGGTTTTATGCCTTTGTTAGTGAATTTTATTGATTTTAGGCTTTGAATGCCTAATATGAATGTTTTAAAATAAATACACTGGTCGCCACAATCATGTATTTGTTTGAAGGTTTGAACCCTGTCGACTCCTATTGATCCGTATAGAAGGATCAGTTTTGAACTAGAATTCACTTATTGACCCGCGTAGCATCCCTAGACATCACATGTGTACCAAAAACATGTTCGTCGGGGCCCATGTGGGTGTTTGGGGTCATTTTATAATTATACCCTGACTACTCTTTTTTACCTGCCTAGGAGAATCGGGTTTAAATTTAATAACCCGCGCAGCATCCCTAGACGTCATGTGTGTACCAATAACACGATCGTTGGGGGCCTTGCGGGTTTTGTGATTGCATTGATTCGACATACCCCTTTGTGCACCTAGGTGCATACAAGCTACGGTGCACGTGTAGCGGTATTTTGAAAAAATTTGTAGATGCCTTCTGTCCATTTACAAGGATGTTGCAGATCCGGTGGCATGGCGTTGTAGACTGTAGATGCCTTCTATCTGCTTGTATAAATATTGTATATCCTATGGCGATTTGGTCTTGATATTTACTCCCCCCTTTCTCATTCACCAGGGAGGGTCTTCTTGAAGTCCGTGGCCATTGCCTTGAAATGGACTCTTTTTGAGATCATCAGTGTAGTGGACTTGTTATTTTTTATGTTCGTGGATGCTGGAGTTGGTTTCCTTCCTGAGTACAGGATCGAGGAGGAATTTTTTGGACACCAGGAAGTTTAGTTCTAATTTATTCAAAACACTTCTTTCCTTCTGCTAGGAGGTGTTCTTTTTCGTATATCGAGTTGCCCTTGTACTCGAAATATTTGAAGATCTTGATCACCGTTGTCATAGGGAATATATATACTTGTGCCCATAGAGGTTTGATGTGCTTACGATATACCCATTGTTGTTATCCACAAGCAGCTCGTGTTTGTTTGTAGGGATCTGTTGTATTTACTACGACCTCCTAGAGATGTTCGTAGAAGACCCACTGTTCCCACATCATATCCACCTTTCACCAATCTCAGGTGGTTTTTGAATGATTGCATTTTCTTGTATGGGACAGACCGTTGATTACTGGTCTTCAGTATTGCCATCTCAATCAACAGGCACTTGTAGGGATTGTCGTAGGAGTCTATTACACCGTGCTCATATATGTTTGTGATATGTTGCAAATATTTCACATTTTTCCCCCCAAAATGTGTCGAATATATAGCAGGCCTCCTACAAGGATCGTAGGTATTTGCACTTAATGTGCCAATTAATTACCTTCTACTTGTACGAGCTCTTATGTATTTATCTTCGGTCGGATGACTGCTGACACCAGTGGACATTTGAATTTGTTATGCGCTAAACTGAATACATCTGTAAAAGGTGTTGTAGTTTGATTGGTGTCGAATGTGAGGGGCCAACGATGTTCAAAACAGACTCAAGTCTGAACCCTTCCAAGTCCAGTTCAAATCAAGTTCATGAGCTTCAGTGTGCAAGCTCATTTCTATGTCCCTTGTAGTCCAACTCAAGTACTCGCTTGAGTTTGAATTGCTCAAGTCCATTAATGTTCAATTTGAGTCCAGGATGCAAGTTCAAGTATAAGTCCTCTGCAGTCCAAGTCTTGTTCAATTTTAGTGTCTTCCATACTTAGTATATTTGAATTTGAGCCCGAGTGTATGTTCAAATGCTCAAGTCCTCTTGTCATTTTGTTTGTCTTAAATTGATTTGAAATTGGGTTTCACTTTTATTTGGGTTTGAGCCTTGATTAATCGTTCAGATTTTGTTCAGGTCCCCTGCTTGTGTTCAATCAAGTTCAAAGGTCAACAAGTCCACAAGTCCTCTGTTCTTATTCATTTGAGTCCCAATTCTGGCATGTCTTTTTGAGTTCAAAATAGGTCTCGAGTAGAGTAATATTTCACCCGAAATTTTGGCAGCCTCCCGGTGCTCCCCCTTTTATGAGAAATTTATGGAAAACTGGGCCTTTCTAACCACGCGCAACAAAGGCGTGCATGGGGTCTTCGGTACCTATTGCAAGAAAAGAGCAGTTTGCTTTCCCCCCGCCCGGGGGTACTTATGAATTGTTTCGGCCACACTAACAAAAAAGTGCACCAGGCTCACCTGGCCTCGTTCTGTGCATCGCACCGGGTTCCCTCGTACCACGCTCAACAAAGGCGTGCATAGGTGGTACGCCGGCTTGACACGCACGTCGAAGCAGGAGGGCGAGGGGTCGCTCGCTTACCTCATCATAGGAGTCTCACCAGGTTTCCTCCCACAACGATCAACAAAGGCGTGCATATGTGGTCCGCCGGTCTGACACGTAAGTAGAGGCAAGGGAGAGACTTTAGGCGACTGTCCGCCTCATCGTAGGTGTCAGACAATATTCCCTCCAACCACGCTCAACAAAGCCATGCATAGGTGGTCTACCGGCCCGACACGAATGTCGAGGACGGATGTCTGAGTTTAGGGATTATACTTTCGGGACTGGCGATGGAGGGCACAGATGTCGAGACGGGAGAAGCATGTGAATATCTTATCATTTAATTAAATTAATCTTAATAAATTATAATAATTATATTTAATTAATTAATTATAATTAATTACATTAATGATAATTAATAATAAAAAATGAAATAATTAATTATGATCAAACTTAATTAATCATAATTAATTAAACATCATTTTTTTATTATAATTAAATTAAATTAGATTATAATTAAATATATTAATTAAAATTAATTTCAATTAATCAAAATTAATATAATTAATTTAAAAAATACAATTTTATATATAATAATTTTTTAATTTTCCTTCCCCCCCTTTGGTTTGGCTGATTTACGGGATTTGACTGAGAAGCGTGCGCAAGGGAGACGATTACCTTCACGGTCAGAGAGCTCCTCTCAGCTTCGATAAAAATGTTGTGACTTCTGATCTCGACAGGAAAGGAAAGTCATCGTTGGAGCAAAGTCAAACGTACAGGGAGGAGGCTGAGAAGCGACGCAAGGGGGAAAGTTATCTTCACAGCGCGTGCGGCTCCCGCTCTTCCGTCCAATTAAAATGTCAGAATTTCCGATCCGACAGAGAGGGAAAGTCAACGGAGAGTGAAGTCGAGCCGCACGGAGACGCCGGAGTAGCACTCAAAAGGTAAGAAGTTACCCTTACAGCCGGCGAGCTTCTGCAGTTGCTTCCGATCCTACTGGAAGGGAAGTCATCGAATGGCAAAGTCGAACTGCAGCGAAGAAGCCGGAGATGGAGAGAGATCGAGAGGAAGAGGGCGGGAGCAGAGAGTGTCTAGCGAGAAGAGGCCGAAGGCCTCGTCCCTTCGGCCTTTTAACGACTCGAATGAGTCATGCGAGTGATGCGCGAGACACGACGCTCGGTATGGTTTCGACGTGCGATGAGCGACGCTGAATCGTGCGACGTGGGTCGATAGGGAGCAAGTAAGGGATTTTAAATTTCTTTTCTTTTTTTTTTTTCTACTTTGCTAGCTACGGGAAAGGGTCAACAATAAAAGAACAATCAGTATGAATTTAACTGATAGATAATTTACATTTATTTCACAACAACACATGTTATAGATTTATAAAATTTTTTCTTTTTTTAATAAATTTATAGGCTTATTTTTCTTAATAAGATACTCTTGTTTTACTGATCATATTGATTTTTACTATTAATTGATATTGATAGCATAAATTATTTATCATTCATATTGATAGTTTACTGATTGATATTGATTGGAACTAGAGCATACATATTGATTATGTTTCCTTACATTAAATGGAGTGATAAAATTTTGATAAACATCTAGGCATTATAAGCTTATCATGTGGTTTTTAATTGTTTTCATGTTTGGGAAGGGGTCAGGACTCTCTAGAGTGAGGTTGATCTGTGTTTACAAGTTTTCTTTTTATCTATATGTTTTGTTCTATTATTTTATAATAAGGAACTTAAAAAAGGATAGATTGATATTGTTGAAATCTCATAATTATTATAAATTATATTTATGATTTATAAATAATTTTGCTGGATTTATTTTAACTGATAGATTTTAGTGACTCTAGTAAATTACTTCAGAGATAAAAATTAAGAATTCTTTCAAATTAAGATCTTGGGATGTTACCGTTGTTATCAGAACATTGATTATTGAAAGAATTAAATTGTAGTCAAAGATATAAGATTGATTATGAGTGGGATAGAAGTTGAGTAATATAGATTTTACTATTTACATATTTGATTGATTTATTTGCATTTATATGTATGTTAAGTTTGTATTGAAATAATTAGAAAATAAATTACATCAGTAGAGAGATAGATGCAACAGAGCATATCATTGCATAGCATGTTGAATAACATGCATAGATGTTAGAATGAGTTGCCTTATTGAATTTATAATTTATTGAATGATATGAACGATATGATTGATGCGTCTATTATCAGTATTTTATTTTATTTTTTACTAATTATACCGATTGATTTCTGATTTGATTTTATCATTGATTTAATTTTAACGAAAAAAATTTTATCCTGTTTTACTCTCACTAGCGAGAAATGTCAAGGGTGACATTTTTCTAAGGTGGGTAAATTGTAATAGTTTCTATTTTGATTAAATCAAATAATTTTTCAAAATTCATTATAAGTCCAATTTACAAGTTGTCTTCATCATAACATAGATATTATTGTACTTTAATTATAATAATTTTATCCAAATTTTATGAGTAGGGTAAAAAATTGACGCATATCAGTACAAGTGAGTTTTCAATGACCACTAGATGTATGTTTTACAAACCGAGTTAATCAAATCATTTTAAACATTTTGGACTATTTTATAAATATTTTTTTTTATAATTTTTAGAGCTCCATATTTAAAATATATAAAAATATTATATTAATTTTATGCTAAAAAAATAAATAAATTGCATAATTACATTTGTATCCATCCAGATATGAAATTTACTCATCTCATTGTACGCTACAATACATTACCTTTAATTTCAATGATTTAATGTATTTTGTATTTTATGAATTTTAGTTTGGTCAAAACTTGCAAAAGTTTCAATACTTTGATTTTTCAACAAACTTCCACCATGTAATATTGTGTATATAATAGATATAATCCTCTCGAGCATTTTGACTATAATATTATTTAATTTTCTTGAGAAAAATTAATAGTTATGTTCTTTTGAAGTTAACGAACCATATATAAATTTTTCCTGTATTTCATACATGATATTGACTATCATGGAGAAAAATGATATAATTGATATGTGATAAATGTGACATTTGTATGTAAGCAAGAAAGACCGACTATTAACACTCGAATTAATATATGTTAACTCTTAAAACAAAATATCTTGTGGAGGAAGCAGGGATGACGGGCTTCCTTAAAAAAGTGTTGGTGTTTAATCCTGATTGTAACCTATAATCGATTGACCAAATTATGCAGATAGGTAGAGGGTGACAACTCTTAAATGATTATTAGAAATCACTTGTGAATTGACTTAAGATAATAAATAATGATGACAAGATAAAGATCGATAATCAATTGGTCGATAATTGGAGTTAAATTAAAGACTAATGACCAACATGGCGACAATTGGGGTGAAAGGATGAAAATACCACTTTAAAACTGTCATGTTTACTCTTCATAATTGTATTCATGATTGCATTTACATGATATTTTATTGAGTTGATTGATAGATAAATTGATATAAAATACTGATAGACAACTATACATAACATAATGATTGATAAAAGCATATAATATAATCATCATGATGAATACAACTGATAGATAATTGATGTATATTTCACTACAACACTTGTTATAGATTTACAAATTTTTTATTGATTTTCTTATGGATTGATAGACCTCTTTTACTTAATAAGATACTCTTATTTGACTGATCATGTTGATTTTTACTATTGATTGATATTGATTTCAAAGATTATTTATCATTCAAAATAATAGCTCATGATTGATATTGATTGAAATTGGAACAAACATATTTATTTTTTTGTCTTGTATTGCATGAAATGATAGAATTTTGATAACTTGTTAGACTTTGTAAGCTCATTAAGTGATTTTTATTGATTTTAGATTTGGAGAGGGATCAGGATCATCTGGAATGAGGCTAATTAGTATTATCAGTTTTCTTTTATTTCTATGTTTTATTCAATTCATTTGTAGTCAGACGCTTTAAAAAAGATAGATTGATATTTGTTGAAATCTTCAGACTATTATACATTATATTTTAAACGAATGAATATAAAAATGTTTTGATATATATGATTTATAGTTGCTTTTTTTAGCTTTATTTGAACTGATATATATTTAGTGATTGAAAATTAATTAAGAAATAAAATTAATATTTTCTTCTAAATATAGATCTTGAGGTGTTATAGTTCACATCCATCTCAAGATGACGATTGTACCTACCTAGTCAATAACTAATCCTTAGTCCAAGGTACCAGAGGTACTCACCAAGGCTTTCTAAGGGCACTCACCAAAAATAGCACTCATTGAAAGCACCTAAAGGCCACGTTAAAGGCTGTTGTCCAAGTGTAGCAGCCCATCTCATTCACATATCTGTAAGAATCAATTTATATATTATTTAATTATATTTTAGTGTAATAAATCTTTTAATGCTATTGATTCTATAAATATATAGTTTTTTTTAATATTAGTTTTATTGTTTACGTATAGCAATAAAGTTACTCAACAGCTTTATGCACTCCTCACTCAATTATAGTTAAACACTTGGCAAGGATGGCTTCGGACCATTGTCCTATCCTTCTAACCTTTTTGAATGTAAATCTGGGTAATCAGATTTGATTATATATGGATCTGCAATCCAGAATCTTCAGCTTTGGTGAAGAAGATTTGGATGAAGAAAGCATCGGGTGACTATGGGCAAATCCTAAATCTGAAAATGAAAAGAACGCTAAAGGCATTGTTTCATTAGAACAAGGAGAAACACAAAAATCTGGTTCTAGCTAAATAGGCTGCTCTAAGAGAAATATTGGAACTTCAGGAAAAGGAATGCAATGAAGGATCTTTATCTGATGAAGACAACTGGCTTCTTAAAGTGAAGGTAACTGAATTCAATTCGAATTTAGCTCAGATCAATACGTGGTGGAGAAACGAGAAAAGGTAAAATGGGCTTCTGAAGGGGATAGCAACACAAAAATTCTTTCATTCTTATGCAAGTGCTAGAAGGAACTCTAACTTCATTGGCTCAGTCACCGATAATGATGGACTGTTAGTTGAAGATCAACATCAAATTTAAGACTCTTTAGTTAGCTTCTTTGAGAACAAATGGAAAGACAAGATTTGCAAACTGGATGGCTGGCCCAAACCAATCAATCGACCCATAGCTTAAACAAAGAATTCAACATTGAAGAAATGGAAACGATTTTCAAGCAATCTTGGAACTTTACTGCTCCTGGGATTGATGGAATAGCATACTCTTTCTTTAAGGGGTATTAGGACATTATTAAGGCAGACTTATGGAATGCACTGAATCAAATTTTTAACTATGGAATCATGAATTCAAAGTGGAAAGAAACAATAGTTGTACTGATCCCCAATGTACAAAATCCTAAAACACCTTCTAACTTCAGACCAATAAGCCTTTGCAATGTGGTTTATAAGGTGGCCGTTAAGATGATTGTCAATAGACTCTTCTATAATGCCTAAAAGTATCTCTGTAGAACAAGCGACATTTTTGAAAGAAAGATACATGCATACCATATGTTGGTAGCACATGAAATTTTTCATAAATCCAGGTTCTCAAAAGCTTCCAAAGGATTAGTTTCATTCAAATTTGATTTGGAGCAGGCTTTTTTTTTTTTTTTTTTTTGGAGCAGGCATTTGATTCAATAGGTTGGCCTACTTTGGAAAAGGCCTTAGAATATTTCGGTTTTCCTCATACCATTTCCAATATGATCTTAGAATGTGTAAAAAATCCCAAATTCTCAGTGGTGGTTAATGGAAACTACTCTAGATGGATTGAGGGCAAATGCGGATTCTGGCAAGGGTGTCCCCTATCTCCATTTATGTTCATTTTATGTGCCCAACTTCTATCCAATGCATTCAAACAAGGTGGAGTAGAATTTGGTGTTCGACTTAGTAAAGACAGCACAAAAATATCCCATTTACTATTTGTGGATGACATCATTGTGTTCTCAGAAGCTAAGGTATCCTTGATAAAGAAGATTAAAAGCATCATGGAAGAATTTTGTTCTTGGACTGGACAAAAAATTAATGCCAAAAAGTCATGTATCTTGTTTGGAAAAAAGGTAAGAAGGAGAAAGAAAAAAGTGATATCCCGTATTATGGGTTTGAAAGGAGTCGATGAATTTCATTACCTTGGATCCAAAATAGCTCTAAGAAGACTTGTTGGAGAGGATTTTCAATGCATTATTGAAAAAGCACTTAAAATGACTAACATTTGGGAATCCAAATTAATCTCATTGGTTGGGAGGATCAACTTGGTAAAGTCGGTATTGATGTCCTATTCGATCTTTCATTGTACTCATTCTATGGTCCCTAAAAGTATTCTTGGAGATCTAGATAAAATTTACATAAACTTTATTTGGAACAAATCAAATGGAGATTTCGTTATTCACTACGTGAATTGGAAGACCATGTGTCTACCAGTTGAGCAGGGCAGTAGAGGACTCCATTCTTGCATTGAAAAAGCTGGTCCACTTAGAGATAAACTTGCTTGGAGATATAATCAAGAAGAAGACTCTCTGTTACATAAAGTAAAGTTCCCAAAATTCGGCTAGCTATTGGAAACAGATTTCACAAGAAATCTGGATCGATTGCATGGAAAAATTATTAATGATGGACGAGCTTTTCTAAAGCCTATAGTTAGATGGGAAGTTGCAAATGACAATCTAAATAATGTAAATAGTGACATTTGGATACTAGGCAAAAGCATAAACAAATGACCTACATTTTTGTTAACCCCCTTCACATAGATGGAATCACGGTGGACGGATTCATTATAGGAGATATCTGGAACATTGCTGAGCTTAGAAAATTTTTTTGAAAAGAACTAGTGGAATTGATTTGTCATATTCACATCTATTCACATCTTCACAATGATACTATGGACTTATTATCTAAATATTTGGGAAAATCAATTTCCAAGCTGGCAGTTGAAGCTACAGTTCAAATATCAAACCAGGACCAGGTTACTTATTAGAAATGGATAAAATAGGCAAAGCTACTCCCTCAGGTTGAAGGTTTTTGGTGGAGATTATTCAATAATGCAATCCCTACTGATTTCCTTCGTTATAGAAGATTGCAAATGCACAATGGTTTTCCAAGGAATTGTAATATGCAAGAAGACGTCGAGCATGTGGTTACTAAATGTAAAAAGCTGGAGTGTATTTTTTCAAAAGCTAAAAAAGTGGGGCTTTGAATTTCACATATTCAGTTCAATGGAAGATTGTTTGAATTGGATCTCTCTACAGAATTATTGGACGATCAACTTATTTTGCAATGTAATATACTTTTCATGGAAGGGAAGAAACAAGCTAGTCCACGAAGGTAATGATGATTCTCCTCTTTTCATTGCTTCCGAAGCTCTCAACTATGCTTCAATTTAAGCAAACTATTCTTGCTATAAATCGAGTAAATGGGTTGCTAATCAGCATCATTTGCAGTTGAATAACCTTTGGCATGCCCCTTCACTCGGCTGGATAAAGATAAATGTTGATGCATCATTACTCAATTCATAGAAAGGAGGATTCGGTGGTGTATTCCGGGACTACAAAGGTAGATTCCTGTTGGCTTTTAGCCACTCTTGTGTCCATTGGGATATATCAAGACTTGAACTACATGCCATTCTAGCAATCAAAGGTGTAGTCAAAGATTGGGTGCTTAACTACAAGGGGATCATAGTTGAAAGTGATAACATCAACATCATTAATCTCTTACAAATGGTCTTCTACAAAGGTAGAAATGATTTGGAATCTCCTTTCATAGATTTTCATAATGTCATTTTCAACTGTATAGATAGGAAATGCAATAAATTAGCAGATCTGTGCTAATTATGCAACTTTTAGCTCTTTCATTTGGGATGACTTAGTGCTTCATAAGGTTCATCCTTACTTTATTTCCATACTAAAGGAGGAATCTAATGGCATTGGATAGTTCTTTGTTTTAGTTCTTATTAATAAAATTAAATGCAAATAGTTGCATTTTTCTCCAATATATATATATATATATATATATATATATATATATATATATATATATATATATATATATATATATATATATATATATATATATATATATATATATATATATATATATATATATATATATATATATATATATATATATATATATATATATATAGCAATAAAGTTTCAAAGCTCCCTCTCTTACTCGAGCTTTTATTTGGTCCGGTGAACGTACGTAGAGCTACATTCGACCGGCACTAAGATCGCAGGAACAAAACGAGAAATGCCGAGCAAATACCGAGAAATACCAACAATAACGAGAAATATCATTATGTGAAGACAAAATACCGAGCAATACCGAGTAAAACCAAAAAATAGCGAGTTTTCCTATTTTTTAGTATTACTCGATATTGCTCGGTATAACTCAGTATTGGTCTTCATAGAGCGGTATTCCTCGTTATTACCAAATAATATCTAACAATACCGACCAAATATCGAGCAAAAACCGAGTAACAATTCTCTGACCGTACGTAGATCTATGTCCGGTCAGAGGATGTAATAAAAGTTCCTCTTACTCACCCTTTTCTTTTTTTTATTTTTTTTTTGTATTATGTGATAGCCCGATTAATTTTGTGCGTAGGGTCTAATATCACTTACAAATGGATTCAGATCCAACATATAACATAAAATTTTAAAAACTTGGTATCTAATATATATAAAAAAAAAACTCTGGTCTCTAAGAAAATATTGGCCTTGTTATACCTTCAGTTCCTTGTCCTAAAAATCAGAACTATTGCTAAAATGTTCATGTTAGAGGGAATCCAAAGAGCATGAAACACCCACTAACAAGATTTAGAGAGAAGTTGATGCGCACAACCTTACCTTTACATTACAAAGTAACTATTTTGTGAGTCAAAACTCATGACCTTTGGAAAAATATGGAAACAAATTAGCCATCACTGGACGTAGACCATCTCAAAAGTTTATCTTTTTTTTTTTTTTTTGAGAGAATGCATAAATTGCATTAAAATGAAAACGTAGAAAACCTAATACAAACTAGGCAAAAGAAGCTAATGATTCCTTTTTCAACAAGAAAAAGAAACTTATTAAAAATAAATTTGTTAATTTAAACTTCTTATAAATGTAATGAAATCCACTATCTCCTATTTCAAAACTGTTGAGATGCAGGGGATACCAAAGTTTAAGACAACCCGAGGGTTGATTAGTATCCCAGAGTTCCCATCCAATTAGAGAATAAGAATTAGTAAATATCTCATTAACAATTATGCAAAGTTTAAAATAACAAATTAAACTAAGGAAAAGGAAATGAAAGCTAAAAAATAAAATTACAATTCAATAATAAATTCCAAAAGTTTGTGGTAAAACTATGCCAAACTTTATGATCAAGTTCTCTATCTTCAAAAAAAATCTCTGTTTTGTTGCTATCCACGGGAGAATCCTTCTTCATATTAGTGAGATAAAAAGGTAGAAGAACCTTTCAAACCATTCTTCTCTTTGTGTTCAATCATCTTTCTTCTAGGTAGTTCTTTCAATGGTCCCAATGCTTGAAGTTCTTTGAATAAGACATGCTTTGAACCGGAGGAAACATTCTTCTTAAAAAAGTTTTTATCTTTTTTAAGAATAGTTTTTTTGAAATTCAAACTAATAGCTGATGGAGGAGAAGAAGAATCATGGATTGTAGTATGAGTGTTATTACCATTTACATTATCATCAGCCGCCAAAGTTGTTGATGGTTCAGATTTTATTTTGTGAGTCCCCAAAACTTCAGCATCATTTAAATGAGGAGCATCCGTCAAAGTTGTTGAGGGAGAAACTTCAGCTCCTTGAGTAGTTGAATGAGACAAAGCTAATTCAGCCTCCTTTTCCTCCTCCAAAGTTTGTGGAATTTTGAATTTGATAGCTGAGTACGTTGTAGAGAAAGCCGGATCTTGAGTCTCAACCACCTTTGGATTAATCAAAGTATCATTTGAAAATTGAACAGCTTTTGTGGAAACCTAAATTTCTGGTTGAAACAGTTTTTTTGAACTTTCAAAATATGAAAATTGAGAGTCCAGATTTTCAGAAACTACGGTTCCTATTTTACTGGTTTCATTTAACACATCAGCCACCACATTATCCACATCAGCTAATGCATTAAATGAATTAGATAAACAAACTGAATTCCGAGAAGCTTGCTGGTCCAATTTGAAATTCAAATTCTGGTTAACCGCCCCTTCATCTCCTTCCTTGAATCCAGCCGTTTCTTCAAGTTGGCTTTTGGAACCTGCAATTACCACTGGATCGGACATAAGATTGAGCTTGTTTCCATCTGCCATTGTTTGTACTTCATCATGGACCGTATCTTCTCTTCTACCATCCGTTCCTGATTTTTCTGCTGCTGAAAAAACCTTGGCTTTCAAAAGATTACTTGCTGATTTCTTCTTGTTTTTGAACTTAACTTGCATCCAAGGACCATAAGGATTTTCAGTATGATTTGAGATGGAAGGGATATCTTCAACATTAGGACAAACTGATTCAATATGCCCTATCCTCCCACATTTGAAACAAAGTGATGAAAGATTTTCATATTCAAACTTTTGAAAAAATCTTCCATGCAACCCTTCAACCCATATTCCAGATGGGAGTTTTGAGTTCAAATTAACCCAAATACATGCTCTAGCAAATTCTCTCTCCTTCCCCACCTAAACATATTACCATCTAAAAGTAATGGAGTCCCAATTCTAGACACAATTCTAGTGATATTGGACTCATCCTAACAGTGTAGTGGAAGGTGAGGAAGATGAACCCAGATCGGAGCCAAAACACCTTCTAATGAATTAGGAGAGATATTAGGAGACCATTTGTCAAACCCATCTGCCCCCTACAAACCATGGACCTCCATTAAGAACTGCTTCCATGCCTTCATGAGATTGAAATGAACAAAGTAGCCAATCTAAACAAAGAATGGTTAAATGGAATCCTCCATATTTCTTCCATTGTTTTCTTAACTCAATGGCACATTTTGAGAAAGATAATTTTTTTCCCAATAATTTTAACCACCAAAGATTTACTTACAATATGAATATTGGATATTTCATTATCCATATCCAGTTTAACAATGTTTAAATCTTCATTCTCATCAAGATTTTTATCCCAATTAATTTTAATGTGTGGTTTTTTAATCCACACACATTAGAATTATGAACATTTGAAGAATTACTTGGATTATTGAAATTATCCTTGTTATTCTTCAAAATATCAACAAAACTTCTCCTTGAAGAAGAAGCTTCTTTGTCATTAGCTCCAACAGGAGAAACCGGTGAGGGAAATTTAGGTAGCTTGTTAGAAACCAAAATTACCTCTTTCCCTTTACTAGAATCCGGCAATGGCTTGTGTTTAGCCAAAAGTCCTCCCTCTTTGATAACAAGAGGAGTTTCTAAAACTCGAAGATTGTGTGAGGAGATGCGTTTGAAGGAGAATCTACCTTTTGAATCCAACATAATTGGACTCGCGGTAGATAAAATGGATTTGGTGTCCCGGTCATCCATAAATGACCGGCCACCTACTACCATCTCCAATCTTTGCACCCAAAATCTTCAAAATCTCTTTCCAAATCCTTCCTTGATTTGTGAAGCTTCTCTCTCTTCCCTTTGGCCTTGAGTTTATTGCCAACCTAGTCTCCTCAACTCAAAAGTTTATCTCAAATGACCAAAATAAATTATGAACGGTATCTAATTTAAATCAAACAATAAGACATGCTCATGTAAGTTAACAAAAGTCTTTGGTCATATTTAGATTAGGAAATTCTCCAAACCAACCAATTACGAGAAGAACATGCAAACCTGATCACCTTTTGCAATGGAGCCTCCAGGGGTAACTGAAGACCAACTAACCACCTAATACAAATTATTGATCTTTGCATTTTATGTACTTAAAATGCCAAATGATTTTCCCTTGTCAAGGAAAATCAAGGAAAGAAAATAATATTAAATTTGAGATTTTCATAATTTAGTAATCAAATACCTCCTCAAGCTAAGCACTTCAAAATTTCTCCAAATATAATCAGCATGCTTAGTCAGAGCATCTTCTACATACTGTTTTCCCACTGTTCTGACTGCAGCAGCACCAAGTAAATTTGCAAGAGAACCATGTTTTTTTAATAGCTTCAGGGCTGTCTTGCGACCAAACCCCGGAGCGACACGCTGAATTCCAGGAACACCATCAATTTCATCACCAATGATGCACCCTGTTCACATTAAATTCAAGGTAAACATGACTACCATAATTTTAGTCGACTTTAGCATGATTAGAACAAAAAATCTCACAGTTTGGTTAGGAATTGGGTCAGGCCATAAAGCTAACATCATAATGAACAAAATGAAATTTCAATGAGAACATTTCAAGATTCCAAAGCAAGCACAAGCAAAGAAGAAGAAACAGCTCAAGCACAAAAATATTTTGTATTTTTTCTTAATCAAGGCTTGTAGCAGCATTAGTGATAAATAATAGAGAAAGCGTAATTTTTGTAATATAATCTTTCTTGTAATCCTCTTAATTCTATAAATAAAATATTTAGAGGAATATTTTGGACTTCACGCCATTTTCACTGTTCAAAAAAATCATTTAGCTCCTTATCTACTCCACATACTCGTTGATTCCATTTCTTTTTCTTCAACTATAGTTTTGCTAAAACTATTAGTATAGTCTAGTATCGCTAACAAGCAAATTTAAATCCAACTTCCTCTAAGATGCAATGAGTGTAGATTGATGCCAACAAATAGAAAAAAATGCATTATGCGAAGACCACCAAAACCAAGAGTCATTACTAAACATGGAGAACTAAAATTTCATCATGGACCATGATTAGATGGAGAAAAAAGACAGGTTCACAAAAATGATCCAAGACACATTACAATGAGTTTAGAGAAAAGCCCCACCCCAAGAGAAAGCACCCCCGAAGGATTCTCTAACCGGGCAGCCCACCAAAGATGACCTGACATTAGGGAACTAACATCGGCATATATTGCTGACCACAATCAAAGTCACACAAGTGATGTGGAATGCAACCCTTCACCTAGATGATTAAGGATGGAGCCAAAGTAGACCAAATCATTGCAATTGCAAATCCACGCACCAAATATAAGATGCCCCACTAGAAATTATATCGGGGAAGATAAGACCCCAGTCGACCATGTAAATTTAGAAAAATATAAGTGTGATCAAGTCTTCCTCATCTACTTGCCCTAATGAACTACAAACAAGACATGACCAGTAAAATTTTTAAAAACATTAGGAGTGACCCAAGGACCCAAAAGGTGGAAAGAAGGCATGACCAATAGCACAACTGGTGTCATAATAACCAATAGAGGGCGCCATGGTTGGTGAACCACTGAGAACGCTAGACCACCCACCTCACGAATAGAGGAAGCACCAAGTGTAACTCGCCAATATAGAGAGGACGAAGCGCACTCCACTCAATAATATCCTACCATTACTCCCTTGTGTATGTCCTATGTTGAGTTGGTAGAGACCATTCAAAACAAGGATTTCTTCAAGCATCCGTTGTTGATGAAGGCGGGTGCCCATGCTAGGAAAACCTCAAAATTTTGAGCATTTTACAAGGACGACAAGCATAATACAAAAGAGTGTAGACAAATCCAAAACCTCATAGAAGACTTAATAAAAGCAAGAAAGCAAAAGAAATTTTACTTGGTGGACCCAAGTAGACGAGCATGAAAGAGACCCATAGAAGAACAAGAGAGCGAGCCAGTAATGCTCATGTTATCTACATCATTGGGGTAGTACCTGCTATCCATGGAAGAGATGGAGCAGATACATCTCAGAGGGAGAGTATTCATAAATATCATTCATGAGAAGCCAACTCAGTTACTATGCCCCGAATACCAATAGTTGTGGTTTCTCTAAAAACCTTTACTGTAACAAACAAACAAGTGGGAAACCGTTCAAGATGGTGGCCAATTATGATGCATGCTAGAGACACAAATACTAAGCTACGGCTACATGTGGTCTTTTATAGCCTTTACTTTACCCGAGAAGGTGTGGGAAGAGGCGGATATGGACTTCATTGAGGGATTGCCTAAGTTAGAAGAATTCATCAAGATTATAGTGGTAGGGGACAGACAGAGCAAATATTCTCATTTAATTCCCCTAAGCCACCCATACACCGCAGTGTTAGTGGTAGTCACTTTCATTAGAGATGTGGTCTAGTTGCATGGCATACCCAAGTCCGGAGTGTCCGATCGGGATAAGGATTTTCTGAGTCATTTTTTGTGGGAGCTATTCAAGATTCAAGGGATTATCAAGAAGCAGGGTACCACTTACCACCCCCAAAAAAATGGCCAAACAGAGGTAGTAAATCACAGCATAGAGACTTATCTTCGATGCTTTGTCTCAAATACCCCAAAGATGTGGGTCAAATGGCTATCCTGGCTAGATTACTGGTACAAAAGTCATATAATACAGCAACCCAGACAACACCATTTAAAATCTTATATGAGAGGTATCCCCCTCATCTGTTATAATATAGGTATGGCAACACACCAACATCGTCAGTGTAGCAATACTTGGGACAGAGGAACCAAATCTTGGCATAATTGAAGGGACAGCTACTACGGGCATAGCAAATTATGAAGTAGACAGATGGACACAGGAGGGATATGCAATTTGAAATTAGGGATAGAGTTTTTCTAATGATATGACCTTACAGACAGGGAATCTAGCTCGACAGATGACAAAGAAGCTTTATTCCCAATACTTTGGCTCCTAAGAGGTCGTGGAGCACATTGGCGTAGACACCTATCACCTAAAGTTGCTACCAACTTTAGCGATCCATCAAGTATTTCATGAGTCACAATTGAGACGAGCCATTGGAGACCATATGCAAAAATACAACCCAACAGGATTCCTATCATCTTGAGCTATGACATATAAATCCTACAATCTAATTTAGGAGTATTTCATATTCTCTTCCAATATTTATTTTAAATAAACTATAAAGAACAAAACTGCTATAAACATCTAGAATGCTGTAAATAAACTCATTAACAAAAAATATATTTAATTTCCTCAAAATGTGTCTATACTATAGTATGTGCCTACATAATAGAAGCTACATAATTGAATAATAAAGAAGTCATAACTGTACAAAAATCAAAATAGAGAAATATCTATAAACTCAGATCAAATCCTAAAACTGCTAATAAACAAGCACCTTATGTTTCCGAGATCTTGAAAATCAAAAGAAAAATCACAGTGAGCATAAACAGCTCAGCAAACCACAAAAAGCAATCTAAAATTTTAAAATTATTTTATTAAATAGTTTTAAAATATATAAATGAAGTTAAATGGAGCAAAATAAATCACTGTACTGAGCAATAAAATATGATAATAGTAGTTATTCAAAGATTTGAGTAACAGTACTGTGCAATTAATTAAAGCTGAAATTCATTTCACAGAATAGTTTATATAAATTTTGTATTAATTTTTCTTTATTTTTCTCTAACCCAGACAAAAACTCAAAAAATTCTGGCCCTTTATGCTTATAGTACAAGAACATGCCTATAAACAACAAAACATATATTATAATAACTAGCGTATTACTTTTTTAACCACCATAATATATCTTAAAGGCACTAGATTATTCCCTGACACAGATATAATCTCAAAAGGATTCTAACCCCTTATATCTCTCAGTAGATATTTGTCAATCATATAAGCAGGTATTTTACAAAATTATAGCAATTAAAGCACAATTGAGCACATGTCAGAATTACATTATGTTTTATAACGGTAAGCAACAGAAATTCTTACTCAGCAAAATTTCATATTTTCAAAATATAACAAAATTATTAAGAATTATGAAAAACATCATTTCAAGCCTATAATTATTCTTCAATATTATTTTTTAGTGTTAAGATTATTTTCTATTCAATTAAAACAACACAAATTCCAAAATATCTAGTATAACATTTCCAAAAATAGTCATAATCTCACTCTCTATGATATATAAAAAATTACGCAGTGAAAGTTTTTATATATAAAGTTATCCTTATTTTTTGATAACGAAAATATAAATCTAATCGAGAAATTCAAAAAAACTTTGTATTTTTTAAAACTGAGATAGGAATAATATCACTTAGCTCAAAGATCCACTTTTTTCTCAACAAATCTCTCTTTTTCTCTCTTCTATTCAACTGGCCCACAACACTTAAATGAACAGAACAATGGATAATTTTTTATTTAAAATGCTCTTAGTGGCCTAGCGATGCGACACTACCATCCGAGTGTTATGGAGCTAGCTCAAAACTAAAAAGCACGAGACTATAGTACTACGATATCACTATCTTGCATATTGGATGATTATAGCGCCGAGGCACTTGGACAACCAACGTTTAGGCGCACCAATAGTGACATTTTCATATTTTGTCAAAATTCACACTAAACACATAAGACTCATTGTAGAATACATGAAACTATTTTCAAGCATTAAAATAGTCTCAAAGACATGCAAATTAATTGATACTATAAATTTCAAAATTTTACCTTTTTTCTCAATCAGGTCTGAACCATTTGAACTAAATGCTTAACATGGAGGTGTCACAACTCCCCCTTAAAAAAAAATATAATCCTCAACATTTTAATACTCAAGTCTCACATCACATAGACAAATCAGGGTACAACTATCTCATCTCAAACTCTTTTTCCCAAATACCTTCTCTCTCAATTCTATTCTTCCACTGAGTTTCACCATAGGAATTTGTTTACTTCTCAGGTGTTTGACATCATAAGCTAGAACTCTCTGATTCTTCCTTGTAGTTCAGATTCGGATGTACCTCGATTTCTTCCGCAAATATCTTGTTTACAGACAAAGATATCAATTTTCATAGAAGTGACACGTGAACTACATTATAAATTTCGGACATATGATCTCTATAGGCAGATTTCACAATCCTTTCAATCACTTCAAATGGTCCAATGTACATTTGACTCAACTTTTCTTCATTTTCAAATATGTTCATATTCTTCATCGGCCTGATCTTCACATATATAAAATCTTCTATCTGAAATTTCACAACCCAATACTTAGCTTCAAAATACTATCGTTGGATGTCTTCTAAAACCTTTAATCTATCTTTCGATCAAACGAATCTTTTCAATAGCATCATCATTCAAGGCTGACCCAATCAGATGCCTCTCACCCACCTCTATCTAAGATAGAGGGTCCAATATTTCCTATCATATAAAGCTTCATATGGAGTCATACTTGACTAAAAACTATTATTGTACGCAAATTAAAAATGAAGAATGTGGTCTTACCAACTGCCACCAAGATCTAGAATACAGAGCCTTAGAAGATCCTGCAGTACCTGAATAGTCCTCTCGAACTGTCAGTTTGCCTTCGAATAAAAAGTCATACTGAAATACAATTTTGTACCGAGTCCTTGTTGAATACCTCTCCATAGTCTAGAGGTAAATTGATCATCCTAGTCAAGAACTATAACTTTAATATCCCATGTAATCTAATAATCTTAGGCACATATACCTATGCCAACTTGTCCCCTGATTCAGACTGTCGAATTAGAATGAAATATATAGAATTTGTTAGTTGATCAACTATAATCCAAACAGTGTCATGTACATATCTTAACCTGGGGTAACCAATAAAAAAACCATGGTAATTTCTTTTCATTTCTACTCTCGAATGAGTAGTAGCTGCAGAAAACCTATAGGTTTTTGATACTCATCCTTCACTAATTGATAGGCTTCATATTTTGATATAAAATCTATCACATTCTTCTTCAATCCAGACCATCAAAACATAATTTTCAAATCACTATATATTTTATTTCTTTCTAGATGGATAGTATAACCTGAATAATGAGCCTCATACAAAATCTCTCGTCTCAGATCTCCAAAAATAGAAACCCACAATCTATTCTTATAGAAGATAATACCGTATTTAGGTACTCATAATTATGATTTCTTATCATATCTAAACAGATCAATCAACTTCGAATACTCTATATCTGACTTCTAAGATTCCTGAATTTTTCTTGTAGAGAAGGCAGAATAATCATCTGAGCTAATATATAAAAATCTCAATCAGAAGAAGAAATCGCCTAAAAATGTAATCTCTCCATATCTCACTCATCAAAAGTAACCTGAAAAAAATGAAACACCAAAAAAATTGTTGCTCAAAGCATATGCTACAAAATTAGCCTTATCAGACAAATATTGAATAATGAAATTATAGTCTTTAATTAACTCAAGCCTTCTAATTTGCCTCAGATTCAAATCTTTCTGAGTAAAAATGTATTTTAGACTCTAGTGATCAGTGAAAATCTCACACCTAATACCTTACAGATAATGTTGTCAAATCTTTAAAGCAAAATATAATAGTAACTAACTCCGGAACATCTGTCGAATAGTTCCTCTTATGTGGCTTCAATTGCTTTGAAGCAAAGGCTATTACTCTACTGTCCTGCATCAGAACACACTCCAACCCTCTCACTGAAGCATTACTGAATACCTGAATTTTTTTTTTGTATTAGATGGAAAGCCCAAAAATTGGAGTAAAAGTCAAACAATTCCTTAATCTCTAAAAACTGGCCTCACACTCTGATGTCTATATAAAAGCTACTAACTTTTGAGTCAATATCACCAAAGATGTAGAAATCTAAGAAAATTCTTTCAAAAACCTTTTATGATACTCGACTATACCCAAGAAACTATGTACCTCAAACACGGTAGTAGGTCTCGGCCACTCAGTAACTGCCTAAAATTTCTGTGGATCAATAGAAATACCATCAACACTCAACACATGACTCAGAAAAGAAATACTCCTCAATTAGAACTCACATTTGAAGAATTTGACATATATCAGATGCTTTCTTAAAGTCACCAAAATAATTCTCAATTGCTGGCATGATCTTTATTATAAGCAAAACATATCAAACTATCATCTATTAAAACAAACACAAATTGATCAAGAAAATTTCTGAACACTCTATTCATAAGATCCATAAAGACAATCAATGCATTAGTCACTCCAAAAAGCATGACTAAAAACTCATAATTTTTGTACCTCATACTAAAAACTATCTTCATAACATAAAACTCTAACACATTCACCAAATAGTAGATTAATCTTCAAAAATACAAAAGATACAGTAAGCATATCGAATAAATCAACAATCCACAAAAGAAGATACTTGTTCTTGATTGTGACTTTGTTCAACTCCCTGTAATTAATACACATGCAAATTATACTTTCCTTTTTCTTCACAAATAAAATGGGTACTCCCTATGGAGACATAGTAGAATGAACAAATTCCCTATCAACCAACTCTTGAAGCCGAATCTTCCATTGTGATGAATTTCAATTCATGAAGCTCCTTAGGTGCCATCATATAAATTTAAATAATGGGTTGTACCTGAAATACATAAACACAAAACTCAATATCTCTATCCAGAGGTAAACTAACTAACTCCTTAGGAAACACATCTTGAAAATATCGTAATATCAAGACATCAGAAAGAGAACCATAATCTATGTTTCTATCTCGGATTGATATCAGAAATATCATGCAGTCTTTTTCCATAATCAATCTACTTACACAGTAAAAATAAAACAAGACAAATCACCTCTAACTCCCGGAAATACACAACTTTCATTGACCAAAAATAATATAACTCACTTTTTTCAAGCAATTAATTTGAATCTAGTATCAACTGCAACAGGTTATACAAAAAATAACATCAAATGCAAAATTGGGTAATAAAATTAAATTGAACTTCTACTTAGTATCAGAAATCTCAATATCATAGAAACATACCTTACTAATCACACCATTTCTAGTCAGCAAAGTAACAAATAGAAATAGGCAGTAAAACTGAAAGCAAGTGCAGCAAATTGAACAAATGCTCGAAATAAATGACTAGCTCCAGAATCAAATATAATACGACATAGCTGATCAGAAATATAAGCCGTTATTATCACAATATCTGGAGCATCACGAGCCTCCAGCTTTGTCAAACTATAAACACATGGTTGAACTGGAGATGGAGCAATAGTGTCACTAGACTCTCTGATCAATGCCAAATGATCTAGCTACGTGCTATTGAATAAAATCCACTTGCCACTACTAAAAGGACTCTCAACATACATGCAAAGTAGAAATGTCCTCGATTTCCCTTTCGATCTAATAAAACTCATAAATTTGAGCTCAGATCGTTGGTCGAATCCTGCCTGTGGAAACTCTGTCATTATGTGTCCAGTATGCCTTAAAAACTAGCCAGTCATCATGTAACACTGACCGAAGTGACATTTGCCACAACTCTGGCATGTAGGTTCCCCACTAACAAAACTCCTAGAACTAGCAACACTACCCATACTACAAGTTGCCATAAATATAAACTGTCCACCCTTCCTAGACTCTCTAGATAGAAATTTGATGTTCTTCACAAAAAAGCCACTACTAGAAATATCTCCACTAAATCTCTTGAAACTAAAAGTCTATCACTGCTGAGTAATCATCAAATCATTCTCTATCAGACGAGCATTCTCCATAAGCTTAGAAAAATAAAAAATATGAAATGGCACCAAAGACTACCTCAGACTATCTTGAAGTTCCCTCAAAATGTACCACTTCTCCGCGGGAGTGCAAACCAGTTGTAGAGCATATCAACAAAGGCAGTGAACTCTATCTCGTACTACATAACTGTCCAAAACTCCTAAACCAATCTTAGAAAGGTCTCCTACATCTACTGTCGTGTAAAAGATGGCATAGGTGATGTGAATGGTGCATACAGGATAGGCGGAGGTTCCGCCTAGTTTACACCGTACCGGCTGGACTGGTCTAATGGACCAGTCTAACAAAATCTTCCTAGAGTGGCGACTTACAAAAATTGGCAACAAAACACCGGGCGTTAGTTTTTTAGCAATTTGTAAGAACCAGGAAATTAATGAATTGGAGGTAAATTGCAAAGCGTTAGTTTTTGTAGCCATCTTCCCAAATCTACAATTATCGAGCTGAGTGTAAAGCACATTTAATAGCTCCTTTGGGGAGAGGTCATATGGTATTAATGTCTGCAATGAGTCGACGACTCAATATGGAGAGTTTTACAGTGTCTTGGCCCAACAATTTACTAAACTGGTAGCAAACTGCAAAGCAAGAGAACAACCGCTGGATGAATTGCATCATATCAAGCAGTTAGCTAAGGTTGGAAAACAAATCAACATGAAGAAGAAATATGTTAGACCGGTCTAGCCAGTTCATACAGGACTTGTTTACGCTAAAAGGGGCGGAACTCTCCACCTCCTGTAAGAACCACGCAAACCGCCAGTTACAAAAGACTTGTTTAGGAATGTTTTTTGAGAGAAATAGTAGGGAATTTTGAATGTAGAATTGTTTAAAGATTTCCTTTTGAATTGTCTGCATTAAATAGCTTGTTTTCCTAGGATTAAGACATCATGAATTTGGTTGAATTTGAGATCTCTTAGGTTTAGATTTTTGGCCTCTAAAGGCGTCTAGAGATTTGGGAGGGATAGATCTTCCTCTCGAATAGAGGATCAATTTTATCTTGCTATATTCTTCCGTTAGTTTGTGTTCATGCAATAAAATTACTATTTTTATCTGATCTTTCATTAGATTTTTATATATTCCTCATTGTTTTGGTCGAGATCGTTAGGTTTCACTTGAGATCTTCAAGTGTTTTCTATCAAATTGGCATCAGAGCAGATTTTGGGACCGTTTTCAGGAAATTCAACGACTGTTTTTTGCTGGAGGAAGGGATTTTGATTGTTTTTTGGGTCAATAACCTACAAAAATTCGGGTATTGATGGCGACCAGGAAGGTAGATCCGTTGGAGGAATGCCTTGAAGGGGAGATGAGCCAAATGAAAGCAACAGTGGAATATAGAATTTCATCCGTGGAAGACAAAGTTTCTGATCTTCATGAGATGGTGAAGAAGATATTAGAGGATCAAATTCAAACGGTGGCAGCGGAGACAAAAGGGCGGGCAGGAAGAAAGGAAGAAGTATTGGAAGGGGAGATCGGACAAATGAAATCTGAAATTCAGATGTCCAAACTCAAGTTTCATATTTAAAGAAAAATATTTTAGTCACCCATGATAAGTTATATTTGAAATTTTCCATCCTAAAGTAGATGTTGAAGAAAATGCTTGAGAACCAAGCCAAAAAATACCGTCGGAGGTGAGGGAAGTCACAGACAGCCAAGGAAGCAGGAAAAACCCTAAGCCAATTAGACGAAGGGAATCTCAAGTGATGCATATTTTGGAAGGAATAGAAAAAAAGCCTCCCCTAGGGCTTTTTCCTGGGGAGAAGTGAGGTAGAGCCGTAGAGGGTATGTGGGGAGGTGTGAGGGGGTTGGACATAAGTGGAAGGGTGCGTGCTGAATTTGAAAGGGAAAGGGTGAATTTTGACCAAAGGAGGTCTGAATTGGAAAGAGGAGTTTGTGATGATCCAAGGGGTGTTGAATTTGAAAGGAGGATGTGAGAATTTGATGAAAGGCTTGAGTATGAATGTAGAAGAAATGATTGAGACACTTGGGAGGAACCACCTCCATAGGGAATGGGAAATTATGGAGGGAATAGAAGGAATGGAGGCGATCCAAGGATGAGAAAATTGAAGATGTCAATCTTTGAGGGGGAGGATGTGCACAGGTGGATCTACAAGGTTGAGAGATATTTCGCTGTCAAAGGACTAACGGAGGAGGAGAAACTGATGGCAACAGGCTTAAGTTTAGAAAGAAAGGCTTTGGCTTGGTATCAGTGGAGGGACATGCGGTGGCCCATACGGAGTTGGAGGAAGTTCAAGGATTTTCTATTAGAGCGATTCTGAACCAGAAGGGGAGGAGAATTTTACGCGTGATAAAGTGATAGACTACTATGAGAGGTTTGAGTACCTTGCTAGCCGATTGGATCGACCTTCTGAGACCGTGTTAGAGGGGAACTCCATGAAGGGATTAAAATCCGATACGCGGGCGACAGCTAGAGTGATGAGGCCTTGTGACTTGGGAGAGTCTATGGAGCTAACTCAGATGGTGGAAGATCAGAGGCACCTTGAGAGAGGAACGGGAGGCAGCAGCTCAGGAGGCTCATATAGGTGACCACCACCTTATTGACATCCATGGAGCCAACATCGGATATGCTTCAGGGGACTTCAAAGGAAAAGACTATAAGAGGAAGATTTGGGGATAACTTCAAGAAGCTCACAAAAATAGAATTACAGAAGAACAAACTCTTCAAGTTCTTACTGTTTGTGATGAGGAGGGAATGGAGGAGGGTGTCGTCTTTTCATCTTACAGACAAGGTGAGTCTTTGGAGGGGAGTATTGTTAGACGATCAATTGAACTGGTCCAGCTGGTCTATACAAGATCGGCTCACGCTAACAGGGGTGGAACTCTTTGCCTCTTGTATGTACCGCACAAACCACTAGTTACGAAAGAATTGTTTAGGAAGGTTTTGTGAGAGAATTAGGATGGAAATTTGAACGTAGGGATTGTTTAGATATTTTCTTTTGAATTGTATGCATTAAATAGCTTGTTTTCCTAGGATTAGGGCATATTGAGTTTGGTTGAATTTGATATCTCTTAGGTTTAGGCTTTGGGCTCTAGCGGCGTCTAGAGATTTGGGAGAGAAAGATCCTCCTCTCAAATAGAGGATCAATTGTATCTTGCTATTTTCTTCGGTTAGTTTGTGTTCTTGTAATAAAATTATTATTTTTATCTAATTTTCTATTGGATTTGTGGAGATTCCTCACTGTTTTTGTCAAGATAGTTAGGTTTCTGATGTAGTGGATTGTCGGAAGAATCGACCTGCAAGAAGGATTTTGGGATCCCAATCCAGGGAAGAAGAAGGGAGCTTTTCAAAAGCTTCAAAGACTAAAATATTTCATTCAATGCCTTTAAAACCTTACATTGGACCTATTTAAAGAGGAAAATAGAAGTCTCTAGAGAAAGGAAGGTAAACTAGTCCCTAAGCACAAATAAAGCTAAGATGTTCCTACATCATTCTTCCCTTGCGCAAAAAGAGCTCGACTCCGTTCGAGGCTCGTTAATTAGAGGGGGAGTAGGGTGGCAAACAAATACCGGGATCGAAGACTTTGTTCTCAATATTTTCCTCCTGTAGAGTGGCCTCTTGGAAGTTCCCAAAACTCGTTATTCGAATGCCAATTACTTTGCAGTCCTCAATGGCTTGGTAAACTTCTTCACGTATAGGATCCTTCAGCCCAACCAAACCGGCAAATATGAGATCACATTCTATAAAAGCATAATTAGAAGGACAAAACAAGTCATCTATTCCTTCAAAGCATAGAGCATGTTGCCCAGTAACCAGCTCAAGAAGCATGATATCATATCCAAAAACATCAGTTTTCTCGGATGCCTTGCCTGTGGTGATATATGCAGGTGCTTTGAGACGTTGAGTTCCACAAATCTGAGTAGTTACAAATGTTTTTTTCATATCCATCAACTTGGCCAATCTAAAGTCTCCAACTACAGCCTCAAAGTAATCATCAAGAAACACATTCGCGGAGTTGATATCACTATGGATGATCTTTGAATTGCAACTCTCATGAGGATATGGAAGAGCTCGAGCAATTCCAAGAGCCACACAATATGGTAGACCATCCTTCAATCTCTTTACTGCAATATTCATGTTGTCCTGAAGTGCTAAACCAATCTCAACAGAGAAGTCGTCAACACTCAACTGCACGAAGTCATAAGCGGCATTATGTCAAGCAACTTGTGAGCAGCGCGTTGGATCCACCTTTTCAGTAGAATTTAAACAGGGTATTTTCACACCTGCAGTAACATTTCAGTTATCCTTCAGCTCAATTTTCTCACCTCCATTGGTGTGACAGAGGAAGTCGGCCTCGGGCTGAAAGTCGGCGTCGAAGATGGCGTCGAAATCACAGTTATTAACGTAGCTATGCTTCATCCCCTCATTCAACGCTCTGGCTTTGTATCCGTTCCTGTTGGCCCTTATCTCGTACCTTATATTGATCTCCTTGCTCGCCCATCTCTCGCATTCCATCACCTCCAAATCCTTGATGTTGTGGTCAGTGGATTCATTGAGCAACTGGATGATAATCCGATCGGACAGCCAGGAGAGCCCGCGTGCAGCTCCAATGGAGGGCTTGTAGACCTCCTTCTCGTTGAACATGGGGATTTGAACGAGGACCATGGGGAATGCAGAGTTGCAGAGCTTCTCGTTGAACATGGGGATTTGAAAGAGGACGAAACGGGTTGCTTCGGGGCTTTCCAGCATAGCGCAGGGGTAGCCAAGAAGGTGCGTTTTGAGTATCTCACCGTGCCTGGTCATCACACTGATCGGTGGCATAGCAGAAGGTTTCAACTCCCCGCCGGTGCAAGTCGACATGTCTTCCATCTCGTTTCCACCGCCATCTGATACCACCGCGTCCTCAGCGAACGACATGCTGTGGCTGCCGGTGTAGCTATGCGTCGGCTTGGATTTAGCAAAATCAAGCATGATGAAGCCTGGCGAAGCTCCGCCGCCAGCTGGCACGACGCTGTCCAAGTGGTAAATCCCGGCTTCTACCGACGAAGTGTATTCCAGATCCAGATACGGATCTACATCGGAGAAGCAATCGTTTGATTTCATCGTCATCGGATCCTTCGTCGGAGTGGGAAGTATCCAAGTTGCGGCCGCGGGGGCGTCTACTTCCCCATCATTGGCATCACATAACAGAGTGGGATCATCGGTGGAGTTGAAATCGACGTCGAGCTGTTTTTCTGCTCGATCTGTGGGTACAAGAGCAACATTGAACTGGAGTGAGGAAGAGCAGTCGATAGATCTGAAGGCAGAGACAGAGCGGTATTGCTTTGCAGAGCTGGGATCACGGGAGCTGAGCGGCAGGTCAGGCGAGACCGGAGGAAGTCTGGCGTGGGCGGATTTGGTTTGGTAATCGAGCTTAATATCTGGAGCAACATCGTGATAGCAGTGTGGTTTCTCGGCCACGGAATGATCGTTTGTAGGCCAATCTGAAGGCGGAATCGGAGTTGAGCTCGCTGGCGGTGTGCAAAGATTCATGTCCGCGGGAGGCGGATGATGCTGGAACGGATACGAATCGCTGAAGACGGACCTGGGGTGGTTGCGAACTGCGCGATCGGGCGAAGAATCTGGCCATCGCATCGGACGATCGAGCGGCGGGTATTTTGGTGGCGGGTCACGCCATCAGAGAGGGAGCTCGAGCAGAGGGTAATCGTGGCATGGCTGACGGCGTCTGCGTGAAGCAGATGATGAGATCGAAGAAGAAGAATAAGAGTACCTCGGTATGGTTGCCGACGTCTTCCTCATCTTCCTTATTGCTCAAAGGTTTTCGCGAATCAGATCAATGTTTCTGTCTACCTGATCGAGCGATTCCTTCGACTGAGCTTGGCAAAAGGCGATCTGGCTTCGAGCATCGTCGACAGCCCACCTTTCTTGACGTCGAACGTCGTCGAACACCAATCTTGTTTTGCGGCTTCGATCGTCGTCGACAGCCGACTTTCTGCAATACATCGATCTTCATAAGCTTCTGGCTCTGATACCAACTGATGTAGTGGATCGTCGGAAGAATCGACCTGCAAGAAGGATTTTGGGATCCCAATCCAGGGAAGAAGAAGGGAGCTTTTCAAACGCTTCAAAGACTAAAATATTTCATTCAATGCCTTTAAAACCTTACATTGGTCCTATTTAAAGAGGAAAATAGAAGTCTCTAGAGAAAGGAAGGTAAACTAGTCCCTAAGCACAAATAAAGCTAAGATGTTCCTACATCAGTTTCACTTGAGATATTCAAGTGTTTCCAATCAAAATGTTAGCTTGATACAATAAATTAACCATTGCACAGGAGAAGATGAATTGCACCAGCTTCATGGGAAAAAGTACCATGATTATCGTTGCCCAAATTACTTGGGTTTTGCCTAATATTACATCCTTAGGACTTGTGCTTTGAATTAGCTTCCAAAACTAGTTTCTTGACCAAGGCTTTCCTGGTTGTTGCAACTAAGGCTACAATGCTTACCTAGGTCCCATTGGTTTTGCCTTCGCAGAACTCGTGCTTCAGTTTTGTGCAGAACTCTATTTCCATAACCCAAGCTTCCAATGTTGTGCCTGAATTTAGAGTTTAGAAACGTGCTTGAGTTTTGGGTTCAAGACTAAATTCTTACTCAGGATATGCTAGTTGTACTAAGTTGTGACATTAGCACTAGAACTTGGTTTAGACCCTATGATTAGTATTTTATTACTCGGATTTCTACAATTGTACCTAAGTTTAGAATTTAGGGCTTGTCATTGGGAAGAGTATTACTATGGCTAGTTTTATACCTAGGCTTCCCTAGTCATTCTTGCGGACAACCCAAGGTAGCGAATGATCCTTTCTAGCACAGGAGTTTGATTTCATTTAATGAAACTAACGAAACATTTTAAATCTAAATGTTCCTTCAGAAGAAGCGCCTTTTGAAGATGTCTTTGTTGATGAGTCATTTTGTAAAGAGAAAAATGATTATATTTCAAATTTTGATTTCGAACTTGAGCGTTTTGATGACTTAATAGAGAGAATGAAAGATCCAAGAAAAATTGGCAACTTTAGAGTATATGTTAAGTCCCAAAAAAAAATAGAGAGAATGAGAGAAAATCAGAAATTATTCATTCCATAATCAGATTTACAGTAGGTTTGACGTAATTATATAGGTTTTTAGATGGGCTGTTTTATTCATCTACAGGGAGGAAATAAACCGGCTATAGACCGGCAGACAAAAAAAAACAAAAAAGAAGTGGTTTTAGTCTGAACTGCATGGTTCGGCTGAGATGTCGAACTGATGTATTGGCTGGACTGCAGTTTTTATTGTGTTGGCTGAACCGCAAAAGTCTTTGTTTGGCTTGAACCGGGGTTGGCTGTTTGTAAAAACTACAGGTGCTTTGGTTTGTCTTCTACTTCTTCTTTAGGCTTGTCTGTTTTTTGATTGCTCTGTCATGTTTGTAGATCAGTTTTCACAATATTTTTGTACTGTCTTACGATCCAATATACTGTGTTGATATCCAACAAACTCCTTCATAAGTTCCTTAATTGGTTGATCCTATAGAAGAATAAGTTGCACAAGTTAATGATTTCGTTAGTCTAAACCTTCTTTGACCGGAACATCTTGAGTTTGTGCTGTCATTAATGTCCAAATATGGAGATTGCACATTTGATTTGCATATTGTGGTGGTACCTAATATTGGGAAGTCATTCCTATTGCTACTTGTTTATGAACTTGGATGCAAAACATCAATTGCCTACCGCACTATTAAGACAAGAATTCTTGGGGACCAGGAAAATAAATGCAGGACCATGAAGATACCAAAGAAAACGAATAAGTTTTATATGCGTGCTCAGGTAATAGATAAGGAACTTTATGTATTTAGCTAGTAGTAGGAAAAATGCATTGTACCATGATGTATTTGGAATCTTACCCCACGTTATGTTTGTGTAGTTACAGTTTTTTTTTTTTTTTTTGTACTTAAATTGTGTAATAGCTTGTTAGTCTTTGTAAACATATACATAATATATATATATATATATATATATATATATATATATATATATATATATATATATATATATATATATATATATATATATATATATATATAACTTCTTCTGAAATTCTACTTATTCCCTCCAAAACTAGTGTTTAAAGCACAACAACAAGAATATATTAACGAAAGAACAAAAATCATATAATTATCCCAGCTTACCATGGAATGGATAAGAGCAATATATTCTAAAAAAACAACAAAGTTGGTCATAACAACTGTTAATCTTCTCAAACTATATGGTATGAATAACTTAAAAATATGAAAAAGAAGTTTTAATATTATATTAAACCGAGAAAGTATAAGTGCTATCATATTAAAATAAGATTACTATAAAATGACAACAAAATGGTCATATTTAAAGAAAAAATCATTAAGTATATCGCATACTCAAATTATATAAGTGTCTCCCTAATATATAGTTCATAATAATAATTAATTTATTCAAAAGATCAAAAATCAAAAATGAAAAGAAAATAATTTTTTTTCTCAAATCAAAATCAATGTGCTAACAAATGAACATGTTGGCTTAAATTAAACTTAAATTAAATTTGGTCTCGATTGAATCAAGCTAACTTGAAACTTGAAGACTAATATATATACACACACACGCGGACAAAGCATTTCCATTTCTTCTTAAAAAATAAAAATAAATTGAAATTTATCCTAATTTTTTGTTTTGATAGAGATCAAGTCAAAATTAGTGGAAATTAATAAGCTAGGCTTGGCATGAATCAAGATTGGATCAAGCCATCTTGATGCAGAACAAGGCATGAATCGAGACTGCATTTGGATTATTCAAACTAATTGGTTTCCCATTTACTGTATTTAGTTGTAATGAAAAATAATGCTAGGATTTTGCCATTACCTTTTTTTTTAAGGAAGTATCATTTCTTTTATTAGTTGTTTCAAGAGTAAAAGCTAAAAATAGTCCGCCGACTATCAATAAATGTCCAATTTAATCCCAAAGTATCATATTGCCCAATTTTAATCCCTCGACAATTAAAAATTGAGTCAATTTGGTCCCTGAGCCTAAAGAAGAAGTTAAAGTTAGCTCTAAAAGTTAAATATGATGGGTATTTTAGGTATTATAGGTATTATAAGTAGATGTTGAGATAAAATTGCTTACTTGACTTTATTTTATAATTGTTAGAAGATCGTATTCAATAAATTGGGCTAATCTCTAACAACAACAACAACAACATAAAACCTTTGTCCCATTACGTGGAGTCGGCAAATTTTTTAAAGGATTCATGTCATGATTATTTGACAAGTTTTACACTGGCTGTCGATTACCTAATGCAACCCTCCACTTTTCTCATCCAGGATTTGGGACCTGGCAACGGCAGTGTTTATAAGTAGTTAAATATAGTTTATATATCATTCATTTTTAGCTTTATTACTTGCGTTCTCTCTCTTCTCTCTTTCTATCCCTCTCTTCTTTTTCTATTAAGCTCATAAACTTTATTTCTTGGCAAGTTCATGAAGAAAGTTTGAAGTCAAATATTATTCAATTAAAATCACAGGGCATGAAAAGATGCATTGCCAAAGGACCTGGCCGTTAGAGAAATGATTCATATAAATAAAGCATGTAACATAAAACTTTATGTATTGAGGATCCATGACAAAATGTGGAGCTACTACTAGATTTTTGCATTGTATTGAGGCTAACTATTCATCAAAGAATTTATCAACATATTATTACTCATTTCCATTTCTATATAAGTGTCTTACCATGCTGCTCAACTATGGAGCTCAAAAAAAAATATTTGTACATTAAAAGTTCCAACTTAATCTTAAAATAAGTCACAATCTCAAAGACAAAATGGACGGTAAAAGTGAGGTGACACAAAAATAAATCGAATCAAAGATATAACAAGAAGAAATTCCTTAATGATATCTTTCAAAATGTGTAAACACAAGTTAATACAAAAATTTTAATTGTTTTTGCTATTCTCCAAGCTTCATCTACTCAATCTTCTTTCTTTTAGATGTATAAACCTATTAACAAACATAATATCGAATTAATAGTTATAAAAATAGAGTCCAAGAGAAACAACAAACCTAGCTCCGTTCATGGCATGCCTCACTCACATCGAAGCAAGTTGCAACTCGTCTCAACAGACCTGTCACTTGAGTCGCTTGCTTGCTTGCATCGCTACCTCAGTCGCGTCGACTACCTCCCTCGCATTATCCAGCGTCGTTCGCTTCTCCTATGCATAAAGATCTCCAGACGTCGTGTCTAGCAGAGTGCATGCACGATTTTCAAGGCATAAGTATTTTACTTGAATACCTCCAAGAAATGAACCTCACCAACTGTCTCAATTAGTTTAAACGGATAGGGACCAAATTGACTCAATTTTCAATATTTGAGGGATTAAAATGGGGCAATGTGATACTCTGAGACTAAATTGGACATTTATTAATAGTCAGGGGACTATTTTGAGCTTTTACTCGTTGCTTCAATAACAATCCTCTTGTAATTCAATCTATTAAAAGGATATGATGACTTTTTTAAGCAAATATGGTTTAAATTTGAATCAAAATTCCAATTTCCACCTCCAATCTTCTATCCTCTATAGATATTTTCTATCTCCAAAATGGACCATCTATTTCCTTCTTCAGTTCAAAAAACCAAGAATTGCTCTCCTATCCTCTCTAGCCAAAACTCTTCCCCTCTACCCTTTAGCTTTCTCTCTGAACTCTCCTAATCAATCCTCACACAATTAAGGGTTGAATCTAGAAAGAAACGAAAATTCCAATGAAATAAGAAGGAAGATAAGAGCAAATGACACATCTTGAAGAAGTGGCCACAATCTGTTGATAGCCCTCGCTCAACAAAAGATCAAAAAAAAATAAAGGCTTGGAACTGAACTTAAGCTATTGTCGGATTGACTCAAGACAAAAACGTCAATAGTCCTATCCAAAACGGTAGTTAAACAAGAGCACTAAAATAGCATGCAAACATGAGTTGAAAAACCAGTGATTTTGAAGAAATTGATTGCATTTCAATGATCAACATTTAATGATTAAGAACAGGCACCAAAAATCTCCACGCCAAGATAGGTTAGCAGGAACATTTAAAAACCAGATAGATGCTTTCTATCTATTGCCTCCTGTTTAAAAATGTGATCATATGTTTGATTAAAAATTGAACTTGCACCATTGCCCACAAAATAAAATATGACAGACAGTCCATCAATTGCATCTTGTTTAAACAGCGAAAACTGTGGTAGATTTCTATAAGAATTGTATAAGGTAGCTCTATTTGTCCTATTGAGGAAATGTGACATGGGCTGATATGACCTTCCACAAAACACTTTAGGGAACACCGAAGGTGCATTATTCTATCCATGCTTGCAGCTATTGTCTTAATTGGTGAATATCACCATACCGTGGCAAAGAAAGTTAAACTTAACCTAAATGACTGAAGAGTTTTCCTATTCATAAAAATAATGCAGAATTCCATCAAAATGAAAAATTAATGTCATGGCTTACGAAGACTCAGATCAGAGCTTGGGTCACAATTGTACTGTTCTATGTAATGCCTTAAAGTGTAAAATGACCAACGCCCCAGCTCAGGCATTGGCATAACCATCTGCACCTTTTCAGATATCAGTTGCTTGAAATCTTTGTCTGGCGAGCCAATTACAACTCGATGCCCTCTTTGTAAAACTTGGTCAGTTAGCGAAGCTATTACATCATCTGCCTCAAAACAATTAACCTTTATAACCTACATAGTTTAGCATTTCAAGCATCATTTTCTGGCAGTCGAAGATCCGAGCATTTAATCACAACTAGGAATCCATGATCTGAAGGCATAAAAGAGTAATACAATTTGGCATCATAAGCTTTGAAGAGAAAGGGAGAGAGAGAGAGAGAGAGAGAGACTTAATGTATTCCATTTTAACCAACATAAAAACATAGGCATATAGAAGAACCTTAGGTAACACTTAGAAGCAGCTTAGGTCATATAGATCAATGCCAAAAACTTGATACATATGAAGTTCATTAGAGAAGCTCTGAGAAAAAATATATTTTCTAGTGGGTCATTTGAGTTGAGTTGAGTTAAGAAATCAATAACAAATGCTCCTTAAAAGAATATATAATTTGATAAAATGTTAGTAGCATTGTTAACAATCTAATCTTTTGAACTTTGTCGACCAAACTCAAGATTGGCTTGAACTCATTCAATCTAATCTCAAGCCGAACCAAGATTAGATATGGTTGGCTTGATTGCTTCAACTTAATTCAATAACCAATTCGATCCATATTAAGCTTCAAGCTCCTACGGAAAATTCTTATGTTAATGTTAATACACATCCGTGTACTCATGCAGAAACACATTCAAATATATAAGTGTATAGATGCATTTACACATTCATTCAAATCTAAATACATACAAAATATAAGTGTAAATGCATTCATACAAATAGAAGCTCGGCTCAATTAAAGTTCGATCTGAGCTATTATAGCTCAATAGTTAAATTATTCACTTCAGTCTAAACATGATTTGACCAAAAATAATCTAATTTGATTTCCAACTAATCTTCAATCTTCTAGCTATTTCCCTTCCTTCCATAAAATTAGCTTGGAGGTAACTTACAAGCTATTTGATTATAAAATTAACCTTGTTTGGCTTGTTTCTATAAATTTTAATTCATAAAACAATTAATTCAACCATATCAACTGACATATGTAAATACTTCCCTGGCTCGATATTTAATCTAAAAGTTGACCAAACAATAGTATCCTATTTCTTCAACACAAGTTGGTTCCAATAAGAATATAGTATCTGTGGGCTCCAAAATTCTTGCCCGACTTAGAGTGGAGGGAATTTTAGAGGGTGGCTGAGGTGATAGAATTAAAGACATGGTTTGCTGAAATTATTAAAAAAAAAAAACAAGTATTAAAAATTAAGGTTTGATGTGAAGGGATGCGAGAGATAAGTTGTAGGTTTAGGGAGGATGGAAAGGGAAGTTTCTACGGTTATGGAGCCATAAAAGATGGGGAAATAGTTATGGGAGGGCGCCAAAACTAAGAGGGATAGTGAGGAAAAAATAAAGAATAAAAATAATATAAAAATTGAGTATATAAGGCGTTTTAATAAATTAAAAAATGAAATAGCATTAAAGAGTTTATTAAGGTTTTAATTAAGCCATTTGTGGAAGTGGAATCTTCTAATTTGCATGTATTTAACTTTTAAATGATTAGAGGTTAGCCAAAGAAATTTGGACAAAGTTTTGACTTTTTTCCTCTCTTTATTTCCTTGATGTAAAATTTTGTGTCCTATCTTTGAGGGAGGAATGATCTAGTGCTTGCACATGTTATAGGAAGGTGCAACCAATGTTAGAAATCCCCTTGAGGAATTTGGAGAAGGTTACTTAAGATGCAGGGGATGCTGGCCAAGCCTTAGAAATTAGCTAAGATATAATGCTACCCCATTGAGCTTCACATTAATGTTGTGGCAAAGAGGGACACTACAGGAAAAGCACCCATTTCCGGCGGCTTTTTCCGACGAAATTTGAGCATTTTCCGGCGGTTTTTTCATTTTCCGGCGGTTTTCCGGCGGTATTTGTGCCGCCGGAAAAAACGGCGTAGGAAAATAATTTCCGACGGCTTTTTCCGGCGGCGAATAATTCCGGCGGCTTGCCGGCGGACATAAACCGCCGGTAGCCGGTTGAATTAAAAAAAAAATCTCCCGCCACCCCCTACAGCCGCTCCCGCCAGCCCATCGGCGGCAAGCCAGGTACCGCGCTCCGGCGGTCACGCCGGACCGTTTCTGCCAGACCCAGGGACGCGCCTCGCGTGAGCCTGACCTAGCCCGAGTGCGCCAACTAGCCAGCTCTGCCTGTCGCCCCCTGAGAATCGAACCCTAGACCTCCCCTTCCCCGCGCCCACGCCTGACCACTGCGTCGATCCTGCAAAATGTATATATTCAAGTATTATTTTATTTATATTATAATATGCTGAATATTATGATTAAAACATTATTCATTTAAGATTTTTTTAATTGATAATTAAAATAAACCAGTTAATTAACAATTAATTAAAATATGTTATTAAATTATTAATTAAATAATTAATTAAAATATACTATAAAATGATTAATAATTTTAAATTTAAATCCTTATACTTAAATTAAGGAAAAAAATAATATTATTTTTAGTCATTTTTTAAAAATTAAAAATTTAACTAATAAAAAATTTTAAAATTCCGCCGGAAACCTTGAAAAGCCGTCGGAAAGCCGCCGGAACATTTTGGGGGAAATAAGCCGTTAAAAAAGCCGTCGGAAATCCGTCGGAAAATTTTGCGGGAAATAAGCCGTCAAAAGCCGCCGAAAATCCGTCGGAAAGCCGCCGGAAAACTGACCGCCGGAAAGCCGCCGAAAAACTGACCGCCGGAAAGCCGCCGGAAAATTCCGCCGGTAATAAGTGATTTTCCTGTAGCGGGAGATTTTAGGTATAAATCTACTTGGAAGTGTGGTACGACAGGGGGGGGTGGGGGCACCACCAAGCCAGCCCAGACAAGCCCATCCAGATTGGCTCAGGCTAGCCGAACCCTTGCTGAACCAGCCCTTTGACTCAGTAGAACTACGGATAGCAAAGGGGGGGGGATTTCAGCCCCCCTTATGGGTCCCAGAGGAGCTATTATTCATTATGTAAGAAGGTGGAATTAAGGGGGAGCTATTTAAGAATGTTTCATAATTGTGTTTATAATGTTTAAGAAGGTTTTAATTGTTTAGGAAGGTTCCCTAATTGTATTTATGATGTTTAGAAAAGTTTAAATTTTTTAGGAAGCATTCCTAATTGTGTTTATGTTGTTTATGAATGTTTTAATTGGTTATAAAGGTTTCCTAATTATGTTTATGCTATTTAGGAAGGTTCCAATTGTGTTTACTATGTGAGGCATATTTAATGGGGAGTTTTGTCTAGGGTTAGAGGGAGATATGTGTTGAGTTTATTTTTTAGGGTTTAGTGTGAATTAGGATTTGTGGGAGAGTCAATCTACATTTCGAATAGTAGATCAATTGTATCTTTCTTTATTGTTAAAGAAGTAATAAAAAATCATCCTCTATATTTATATTTTTGTATTTTTTCCATCTATTTTGCTATTTTTAACATTGTTTTGAAAACCAGACCGAACCAGCTGGTTCAACCATGAACCGATTTTATTTACGACCGATTCGATCCTCTTGAAGAACTGATCTAGCAATGAACCGGTCAAAACCGGTTTGAACTAGCGGTTCAACCGACATACCGTTGAACCGGTCCCGTTTCTTAAGAACCGATCGATTCAACTAATAATATATTTAAATATTTTAATTTAATATAAAATGTTTAATTAAATATAAAATATTTAATTAAATATTACATTAATTTAAATATCATATATTTTATTTAACAATATAATTGCAAAATTTTAATTTTATTATATATTAAATTAAATATAAAGAATCTTGCTAATATGATGCCATAATACCATATAAGCACCTAACCCATGGATACAAGGAAATATATATAAACAACACAATATAAAAATCCTAAGTGATGTGGGACTAAACAACAAGTAGTTTTTTTGTTTCAACTTTCAATAATGTGTGCATGAGACTTGTTTGAATAAGAATTTGTTAGAAAAATTTCTTGTAGAATATTCAAATAAAAAATCATCATAATAATTTTTAAACTTCTTAAATTTATAATTAATTATATATTTATAATTATTCAAATAAAAATAATTATTTTTAATTTTTAAAGTTATAAAACTTTTTCTAAATGTGAAATTAAATGATAGAAAAATAAAAAATCTTTAAAAATAATATTGTATGACTTTATAAATATAGTTTTATAATATAAAATTTATATATAATTTATATATGTAAATTATGAATATATAACATAAAACAATTATTCATATTAAATTTATATATTTATATATAAACTAATTTTTTATTAAATATAAATTAAAATCAAAGATTGAAGATGTTTATATTTAAATTTAAAATTAGTAATTATTTATGTTTAAATATATAACATAAATATAATCATTATTTATATTTAATTTTAAAATTATATATTCTATTATATATGTATGAATTTTATTTATTTTTTAGTCTCAAAATTCTTAGAATTATGAAAATTTTAAGATTAAATTGTCATTATTATTATGTTAATTTTATTACTTTTAATAATATTATTATTTATTACATCATCCGGTTCGACCCCGGTTCGATCGGTCGAACCATGAACCTCTCCTTCTTCCGATTCGTTGTCTGGTCCGGTTTTCACAACCTTGATTTTTACTTCCAAGGCACATCAAATTGGTATCAAAACAAAGTTTTGGAGAGATAACAGCAAAGAATGAGGAAGCATTGAAAAGAAAAGTGGAGCAAATGAAATCCAGGATGATAGAGAAGTTTTCGATCGTCGAAGGAAGGTTTTCATGCATGAAAAATTGGATCAGGAGCCAATTTGGAGTGTTGGAAATGATGATGAAGAAGCTCATAAAAATGCAATCCAAAACTCCGCTATCGGTTTTGATTTCTAATCTAACCAAGATTTGATCAGGATTTTCTTGGCCGAATTTTAGGGAAAAGGAGATCTAACGAGAGGAACTCGAAGAGGAGAGTTTCTTTCATCAAGAGCCACCTCCTAGGGCTTCGATATAAGCGGATCAAAGTTTCCATATGGGGGACAACAATGAGGAAATTTTATGGTAGAGGTGGGTGGGTGGCCGACAACTATGAGGAGGCATTTCGAACAAGCAGAGTGGGCAAATGGAGATGAAAGTGGTCGAGCCGAGCCATAGAGATCGAGTCATGCAAGGAGGATGGAAGAAATGTGGGATTCCCACCCTTGGTACTAGGGGCAACTGTTGGAGGGAGAGGTTGGTTGACTGGAGATGCTAGGGTGAGGACCTACTTCACAACTTCTTCTAAAATCGGGTCATGGACCAGTAGAGAGTAGGTGAATTTGCAGGAGGTTGATACTGATACTCCAAGACATATATATAGTAAAGGATTTTCTTCCCTTGGATTTGGGGAGCACTGATGTAATCCTAGGGATGAAATGATTAAAGATGATTGGGGAGAGGAAACTGGACTGAAAAATCTTTGACTATGGAGATTTAGCTGGAGAGAAAGAAGGTGGTGCTGCAAGGAGATGCCCGCCAGTGTAGAATCATGATTTCACTCAAAACCATGGTTAAGGCGATATATGGAGTAGGATTGAGCTACTAGGTGGAGATACAGAGCCTAGATGAGGTCCGAGATTCAAAGTCAGTCAAGATTCCAGAGTGTGTACATCAACTTATATAGCAATTCTCTAAGGTTTTTCAACAGGCTAGCAAATTAACGCCACCTAGGGAGCAGAACATGCCATTACTTGAAGGAGAGAGCTTCTCCTATAAGTGTCAAACTTACAGGTATACAAAGATTCATAAAGATGAGATAAAGAGACTTATCATAGAGATGCTTGAGATTAGGATAATCATGAGCATTGTGAGCCTCTTTTCTAACCCAATTTTATTGGTGAGGAAGAAAGATGGTAGTTTGAGGCTTTGCATGGATTATAAGGCTCTAAACAAGGAAAATATACTGGATAATTTTCCTATTCCCATGATAGATAAGATGTTGGATGAGCTATTTGAGGCATTCATCTTCTCGAAGATTGACCTGAGGATGGGGACATCAGATCATGGAAAGTATATCAAAGACGTGGCTGACAATCTACGGCCACAATCGTGCCTATCTAATTTTTAGTCTTCATATGTATTTGTTTTATTTATTTACTTTATGTATTTATTTTATTAGACTTTTCCCGTTTTACCAATACTTAAGGGTTTTGTCATATGTAAGCCCTAGGGGCAATGTCGACTTTTATTTTCCTTTCAATATATGAGGCTATATATAGGCCTCTTATGTTTCTTTTTAAGTTAATTAATGAATGAATTATAACCAAATTTCTGCAAATTGAGTTCTTGTTAGAGCTTGAGAGTCTTTGGAGAGAAATCTCTATGAGAGGGAATCGTATCACCCACTAACCTTGGATGTGTCTGGGTTCGTGGTTATTTTCTTCTCTATCGTCTCTTCCTCCCCTTCCCCATCCCTTCCACCATCTTACCCTAAACCGCCAGCCACATCCATGTCCTTTCACCGTCGGCCATCCAAACCCCATCCCACCTCTCGACCAAGCTCCCACCCCACCTTCCCCACCCTTCCTACTTGGTTACATCCCATCACCCTATCCCCAAGCTACCCAAACTCCACCGTAACCCTAGCCTAGCCGCCGGCCTCTCCCTTCCCCTTTGCCTCCAAAATTTCAAATCCCTCATCATTACTTTCCTTTCCCACTTAATAACTTTTGGGAAAGTTTTCAATTTCAGTTATTCAAATCAAATTTGAATTTTGAAACATTTCCTAAAATAGAATCTTATTTTAGGAAAGTTTCTTAATAAAATTCAAATTAATTTAGAATTGGATTGGAATGAATTTCACTTCCTTAATTTGGGTTTCCCACTTAAGAAAGTACTAGTTTCATCCCACAAATCCCTACTCCAACCCGCCAGCCCCATCCTATAGTCCCCACTTGATTACTTTCTAAACATAAAACTTCTCCCCCTGGAAAGAATTCAAGTCCTCTCACCTCTCTTACCCACCCCCCTCCTTCTCTAAATTTCCCTTTGAGTCCATTCCAAAGTTAAAAGATTAATTAGGGAAACTATTTCCTAATTTCCTCCCTCGACCTCTAAAATATGAACCTAATTTTTCCCCAAGCCCTTACCTTGGCCTGCCACTCTTTCACCGCCTCCCCTACTTGGATTCTTGAGAGAAACTTTTTCCTCTCAAGGGGAATCCACAAGGACGACAAAGGGACGTCTTCTACAACACTTCAACACTACAAAATCTATGCATGGTCGATCCTGAATTCGACTCCGGCTTCGTCTACAAAAAATAAGGCTTCGTCGACATCCTCCGATCGCCTTTCTTTGATGTCAATCCAGAAATAGACAATTCCGTTGAGGAATACTTGGAGTGTAACATATTTAACCTTTCGGAAGCCATTGAAGAACAGCTTTCCACCGTTCAGTGGCAAATCACCACCGTGCCACGACAAGGGTGAACTCTTCCACCTCTTCAATTTCCTTCCTAATCTTCTTCGATTGTAGGTTGTGAATCAAGCATAAGGAATCATGCAAAACTATCTGTCAAAGCTTAGTAAACGTAGGGAATGAGTTATGACTTCTAATGCATCTACTCTCATTGTTAATCTAGGGATGTTATTGAAAATCCCCTAAATTTGCTTATATTGAATTTCTAATTATTTTGGTGATCCTAATTGTTATCGTGTAACTTGGCCTAAGCAGAGGCACCCCTCTCTTAATTTCTATTGTCGTTAAGTGACTAAAATTTTAATTATTATTGATCTTACTTAAAACATGCAAATTCTTATTTCAATCATTTAAAGCATACATAGTCCTACATCACCTAAAGTCGGGGTAACACCATATCAGAATGAAGTCAGGGGATGTTCACAAAATAGCTTTAAGAACCCATGATGGTCATTACAAATTTTTTGTGATGCCTTTCGGCCTTATCAACACTCCAACCACTTTTCTGTCCCTCATGAACCAATTTTTTCAACCCTACCTCACAAAATTCATCCTAGAAATTTTTATGACATCCTGATCTACAGTCATACGAAAGCAGAGTATGTGGGTCACCTGGGGACAGTGCTAGAAACTTTAAGGAAGCAACATTTGTATGCCAACTTGAAAAAATATTTCTTTGCACAACCATAGGTAGAGTACCTAGGATATGTGGTGAGCAAAGCAGGGATAGCAGTAGAACAGTCCAAGATTGAGGTCATATTGGATTATCCTTTACCTAAGAACCTAAAAGAGTTGAGAGGGTTATTAGGTCGAACCGGGTACTACTAGAAGTTTGTGCGAGGGTATGCACAATAGGATGGCTATTGAAGGAGCAGCTAAAGAATGATAATTTCAATTGGGGGGGAAGCAGCATTGCACCAAGTATTTTAAGTCTCATAGCTGAGGTGGACGATAGGAGATTATACACCATCTTAACTACCCCTGACTTTGACAGAAGATATGGAGATCATTTTGGAATCCTTGATACTAGAATGGGTGGGCCAAAGGGATACAGGAGCAGAAAAGGTACTAATCAAATGGAAGGATTTGTTGGAGCACAAAACAACATGAGGTCCATACGAGATGATCGTGAGATAGTTCTCATCCTTCCATCTTGAGGACAATGTGCATGTTTGGGAGGAGTATTGATATTATAAGGGGGACCAACTGGCCAGCCCAGACCTGGCAAAACTAACCCTTTGGCTAGGTAGGACCAAGGGTAGTAGAGGGTGAGATTTTGGCCCCCCTTGTAGGGCCAGGAGAGCTATTATTTAATATGGAAGGAAGAATCAATGGGGAGCTGTTTAGGAAGGTTTCCTAATTTTTGTGTTGTTTATGAAGGTTTTAATTATTTAAGAAGGTTTCCTAATTAAGTTTATAATGTTTAAGAATGTTTTAATTATTTAGGAAGGTTTCCTAATTATTTTTATACTGTTTAGGAAGGTTCAAATTGTATTTATTATGTGTAAGGGCTATTTATGAGGAAGTTTTGTCTATGGTTTAGGGAGAGATATGTGCTAAGTTTATTTTCTAAGGTTTGGTGTGAGTTTCCTAGCATCTAGGGTTTATGGGAGAGCCGTTCTATCTCTCGAATAGTAGATCAATTTTATCTTTCTTTATTGTTGAAGAAGAAATTAAAAAACAACCCTCATATTTGTATTCCTGCATTTTTCTTCTATCTATTTTGTTGTTTTTACTTCCAAGGTGCATCAAAGTGTTAGGGGAATATTAGGAGATGTAATATGACATCTTTTAGTAGAGATCCAAAAGATTTAAGGATGTATAAGGGAAGCTAGACAAAGATTAGGTCAAAGTGCCTAATTTGAGTTGATTTTGACTAATCCAGAAATACTCAATTGGGGGAAGATCCTGATGGTCTATGGAGGGGGTTGGAAACCCATAGGAATGTAAAGGGAATCTGTGGAGATTGATCTAGAACATTTGGTGAATATTTGAGGGATTTAGAGATTGATGGGGGTGACAGGACCAAGTCTAGGTTAGTAGAAAACCTAGTTTGGCCAATTGCTTCTATATGAGGGAATGGCTTGATTGATAGCTATAAGGTAAGGGAAATGTCTTGGTAGATCATAGAGATGTTCGTAAGATTATAGGATTAGGGAGAAGAAAGATTAGTAACTACACAGGAGATAACTACATCTTCCACCAAGCAGAACCTAAGGAAGGGGTTGGCCACCAAGGACACAACCCAAGAATAACTTCTCCAATATTTTTGTCATATGTCAAAACCTAAGAATAACATCTCAGGTAATAACACTATCACTATCATGTCCCAAGCCCTAAATGAAAAAAGAGGAGAGTTGGCGTTAGAAAGTTAACAGTCAATGGTGAGAAAAAGTAACTAGTCATATTAAGAATGTTGCAAAATATATGCTGGGAGTATGAAAAGAAAAATCTCATAATATTAAAAATAGATAATGGTGGAATCAAAATGTGCCAGAAAGATAAAAAATAATAAGCTTTGTTATAAAAATTAATTTGGATGTGAAGCTCAAAAAATAGGAAAGGATATAACGGAGCCTGTAAGAAGTCCAAAAAAGCAATAAGCTATAAGAACATTTGCTTTTAATGATTTATATAATAGATTAGACACTAAGGAGGAAGAAAGATATATATATAAATTAGCCAGGCAAAAAGATATAAGAAGTAATAATTTAATTTAAGTGAAGTAAATTAAGAATGAAGATTAAAAAGTCTTTTTATTAGAAGAGAATATTCAACATAGATGGATAAGATATTTCAATAAATTTTTTATTGAAGATTGTGTTAGAACCTTAAATGAAAAAGATATTTTTATTTGAATCGTCATATTAATAAAGTCAAAGTTAAAGAGTTAAAAAAAAAATGTAGAAAAGCTATAGGAGCTGATGATATTCTAATAGAGTTGTGGAAATACTTAGGAGTGAAGGAATTTTGTTTGCTTACTAAACTTTTTAATATTACTTTGAAGAACTTAAAGATGTCAAAAAAGTAGAGGAGTGTGTTGGTTCTTATCTTGAAGAATAAAGGTGATGAATAAGAGTGTGTATATTATAAAGGAGTTAGGTTAATGTGTTATACATTAAAACTTTAAGAGAAAGTTATTGAGGATAGGTTACGACATGATACTAATGTTTCTCAAAATTAATTTGGATTCATGTCAGGTAGATATACTATACAACAACAGCATCAAGCCTTTGTCCCACTACGTGGGGTCGGCTACATGAATCCTTTTTCGCCATTGTGTCCGGTTAAAAGTCAATTTCTCATCTAAATCTAATAAAGAAAGACCATTTCTAATATTTTCTAACCAAGTCTTTTTAGGTCTACCCCTATCTTTCTTAGCATAAGCCAAATCTAATACCTCAACTTTCCTAATCGAGTCATCAGAAGGCCTCCGTTTAATGTGACCAAACCATCTAAGGCGACTCTCTCTAATCTTATCTTCCACTGGAGCTACTCCAACCTTTTCACGTATATGCTCATTTCGTATCCTATCTCTAAGGGTCAAGCCACTCATCCACCTAAGCATCCTCATCTTTGCAACACTTAACTTAGTATTATGCTCCTCTTTTAATGGCCAACATTCGGCACCATAAAGCATTGCAGGTCTCACCACCATCTTATAGAATTTTCTCTTAAGTTTGAAGGGTACTTTTCTATCGCACAATAAGCCCGATGCATTCCTTCACTTCAACCATCCAACTTGAATTCTGCTAATAATATTCCCATTAATTTCACCATCACTCTGAACAATAGTTCCAAGATATCTAAAACGTGTACTCTTATTAATGGTTTGATCGCTCAAAGTCACAATCCCCTCACTAGGTCTATTTCCACTAAAATTACACTCCATATATTCAGTTTTAGATCTACTCAAGCTAAAACCTTTAGAATCTAAAGTTGACCTCCATAATTCAAGTTTACCTTCAACTCCCTCTCTAGTCTTATCAACAAGAAAAATATCATCAGCAAAAAGCATGCACCAAGGTACATCCTCTTGCAAATGTCTAGTGAGAACATCCATGACTAAAGCAAAAAGATATGGACTTAAGGCTGATCCTTGATGTAATCCAACCGAAATAGGAAAATACTTTGTCAAACCACCTTGTGTTTGAACACAAGTAATAGCTCCTGCATACATATCTTTAATGATTTGAATATAAGCATTATTAACTCTTTCTTTTGAAGAACTCTCCATATCACTTCTCTTGGAACTTTATCATATGCTTTTTCTAAATCAATAAATATCATATGTAAATCCTTCTTATTTTCTCTATACTTCACCATCAAACCTCTCAATAAATGTATGGCTTCCATAGTAGACCTACCCGACATGAATCCAAATTTATTTTGAGAGGCATTAGTATCACGCCTAAACCTATGCTCCATAACTCGCTCCCATAATTTTAAAGTATAACACATTAACTTAATTCCTCTATAATTTGCACACTCCTGTACATCATCTTTATTCTTAAAAATATGAATTAACACACTCATTCTCCACTGATCTGGCATCTTTTTAGTCTTCAAAATAGTATTAAAAAGTTTAGTAAGCCAAGAAATTTCTTCATCTCCTAAGCATTTCCACATCTCTATTGGAATATCATCAGGTCCAACAGCTTTTCCACACTTCATTTTCTTTAAAGCCTCTCTAACTTCGATTTTACTTATACGCCGATAAAAATAAAAATCTTTATTTTTATTTAGGGTGATAAAGTCACTAAAGTCAATCATATTTTCACATTCTTCATTAAAAAAATTAGCAAAGTACCTCATCCACCTTTGTTGAATATCATCTTCTAAGAAAAGTTATTTTTGATCCTCATCCTTGATATACTTCACTTGAACTAAATCTTTACTACTCTTATCTTTTTGTTTGGCTAACTTATACATATATCTTTCTCCCTCCTTAGTATCTAATCTATTTTATAAATCATTAAAAGCTAAACTCTTTGCATCGTAAATAGCTTTATTAGATTCTTTACGAGCCTCTTTTTACATTTCCCAATTATCCGAATTTCTACATCTAAACCAATTTTTATAACAAATCTTCTTATTTTTTATCTTTTCTTGCACATTTGGATTCCACCACCAACTATTTTTACTATTAGGAGATTTTCCCTTTGAAACTCCAAGCACATCTTTTGCAATATTCTTAATATCACAAGCCACTTTTTTCCACATAATATTGGCATCCTCATGCGCAGACAAAATCTTAAGATCTAAAATCTTACTCTCAAAAATATTTTTATTAATATTCTTTAAATGCCCCCATCTAATTCTAGAAAATCGTCTTACTCTCAGGTAGATATACTATGAAAGCTATAAATTTATTGAGAGGTTTGATGGAGAAGTATAGCAAGAATTAGGAGAGAATCTATATATGATATTTATTGATTTATAAAATGCATATGATAAAGTTTCAGGAGTGCTTCAGATAGTTCTAAAAATATTCACGCCATTAAGGACATGTGTATAGGAGTTGTTACTTGTGTTCAAACACAAGGTAGTTTAACTAAGTATTTTCATATTTCAATTGGATTAAACTAAGGATTAGCTTTAAGGTTATATCTTTTTTCTTAGGGGTTGTTTGGTTGGCTAAAACATATATGTTTTTTATGTACGTGCTTTAAGATTTATTGTCATTGATGATGTTTCTTTGGAATCAAGATGTAATGCCCTGGTCGTGATATCGTGTTTTTGCTACATTAGTAACCTAAATGAAGATAAATACTAGCATGACTCGAACCAACTTCTATAGTAAGAAAAGGCTTGGATGTCCGAAATGCCTATGAACAAGATTAAATCTTGTATAATCATAGGTAAGATGCATGTATAAAGAGATGACATAGACCTTGTGAACACTGCCCTATTGTAATCATTCATTTTGTGCCTCAATCTTGTATAAGAGCAGGGTTATCATACAATCTTGTATAAGAGAAAGGTTATCATTAAATGTAGAATTGATACTAAATGTTAATTTACTAATAAAAATTATGTTGAAAGAACATTCAAGTACATAAATAATCAAATCCAAAGGTAGAAATGAAAGGGATTTAGTATGACTAATGCTCTTATGAATAATTTGGAAATCGTTAGTTATGTAATAGCAATGAGAGAAGTAGAACCAAAAATATGATAGAAAAGACTTCGACTGCTAAGGAAATGATCAAATACACTACTAAAGATCCTATGATTAAGAGAGACAAGCAATTGAATTACCAATTTAAATAATCAAGGTAACTGTGAAGCAGGTACTCTGCTTGTTTGATGCTAAAAAAGATCAACATATTCCACTCAAATTAAGCAAATTCAATTTTTTTTTCCTCAAATGAATTTGAATAGATGCTACTTATTAGTGTAGGTTTGGGCATCATTGGTGATATGCAATTAATGGTCATCTAGAGCACAATAACAATACAAAGTAATGTGGGACGGAAAATTAATGATCGTAGTATTCTAATATATATACTGTATGTAAGAGTCATGATTACACGGAACACTTCATATTCCTTCTCTTCCCTGAGCTCCTTTATAAATACTGTGAAAGGGAAAAAGTTAAGAATCTATGAAAGGGCGTTCAATAACATAAGCTTAAGGAGATGAGAAAAGTTCCAAAAATATGAAAACATTAGCCAAAATCTGGTAAAAAATGAAATCTTGATGAATCCAAGTCCATACAAAGCAAGAGTCATGAAAAGTTTCCCCCCTGTGCTTATGTTTCTGCCTAAAAAGGTAGATATATACATATCGAGCTTTTTTATATTCAACGTAATAGAAATAGTCATGAAGAACCATTGAAATTAGTTGGCATGTAATATCTTAGCTTTTTTATGAAGTATGACAAGATAAGTCCTTAAAAAATGAAAGAAATTTGGGATCCATAAAAATCCAAAGTAAGCTACTTTAAACATCGAAGACATGTCTTCTAGAAGGGAGGTGACTAATGGCTATGATTGAAGCAATTTAGAATAGATAGTAGAGGCCATCTCGAGATAATTCCTAGATTGGATAATCAAGAAAAGGTTAAAAGATAAAAAATTGAATGTAGGAATAAGAAGAAAAACATATGAACACTAGTATTTTTAAGTAGTTCAACTTTGTACCATATATCTAATGTGTAATGGGGGAGCATGCCCCACTATGAAGGAAGAATGAGCACAACAAACAAGGAAATTTCGCCTCTTCTCAATGGAAGAAGGATGGAGGGGTGAAAAAGAAGAAAAAGAAATTATTTCCATTAGTTGTTTCGACAATTACATGATCCTCCTCTAAAACCAAAGCTATACGAATGAGCCCATACCTTATGGAATTAAAGCCTTACTCTCTTTCCAAACCTACAATAGAGGGGTTCTAGGCTTTTATTTATGTAAAGGTACAATAGTGTTCATTTGTCATTTCATTTTGATTTGAATTATTATATTCTCAAACCTCGAAGTAAGTGCATCACTCATGAAGTCAGGGTAAATGCATAAGAAAGTGTTTTTCTAAGCATATTTTTTCAACAACAATACCATCAAGCCTTTATCTCACTTCATAGGGTTTGCTACATGAATCTTTTTTTCTCTATTGTGTCATATTAAGAGTCAAATTCTCATTTAAATTTAATAAAAGGTCATCTCCAATACTTACTAACCAAGTCTTTTAGATATACATCTACCTTTCTTAGCACAGGCCAAATCTAATAATCTACTCTCTTAACCGAGCCATCGAAAGATCATTGTTTTATGTGGCCAAACCATCTAAGGAAACTCTCTCTAATCTTTTCTGCCACTGAAGTTACTTAAACATTTCATGTATTTACTCTTTTCTTATTATCTCTCTAAGTGTAAAGTCACTCACCCACGTAAGCATCCTCATCTTTGCAACACTTAACTTTATGCTTCTCTTTTAATGGACTACATTATACGCCATAAAGCATTGTAGATCTCACCAACATCTCATAAAAATTTTCTTTAAGTTTAAAACAACAGGCCTAATGGATTCCTTCACATCAACTATCCAACTTAAATTCTACTAATAATATCCAGATATATTTCCCCATCTCTTTGAACAATAGACCAAAGATATCTAAAATGTGTAATCTTTTTAATGATTTGGTCGTCCAAAGTCGCAATCCTCCAACTAGATCTTACTATTACACTCAATGTATTAAGTTTTAGATATACTCAAACGAAAACCTTTAGACTCTAAGTTAACGTCCATATTTCATACTATCCTCCAACTCTCTCTCTAGTCTTATCAACAAGAACTAAATTATCAGCAAAAAGCATACACCATGTATATATATATATATATATATATATATATATATATATATATATATATATATATATATATATATATATATATATATATATATATATATATATATATATATATATATATATATATCCTTAATAACTTGAATATAAGAATTATTAACTCATTTCTTTTCTAGAACTCTCCATAGTACTTCTCTTAGAATTTTTTTCATATGCTTTCTCTAAATCAATATATCATATATAGATTCTCCTTACACTCTCTATACTTCTTCATGAAACCTATCAATAAATGTATAGCTTTCAAAATAGACCTACTCGGCATGAATTCAAACTGCTTTTGAGAAACATTAATATTATTCATAACCTATGCTCAATTACTCTCTCCAATAATTTAAAGTATGACACGTTAAGGGGGGTGTTTGGATGCAGGATTTAGGCCAGATTTGGGGTGGATTTGAGCTAAATCCAGCCAAACCCCCAAAAATGGAAAACCAAATGTCACGGTAAATCTAAACTGCGGTTGACGAAAAATTCCCTCTTTTCGTGGAAAATCCAGGTCTTACGAAATCCTACGATTCGATAGATTTATAGGATTTGGCCGAAGAAGCGCGCCAAAGGGAGAAAGTTACCTTCACAGCGCGCGAGCAAGCTCCTATCGTTGCTTCCGATCAAAATGTCATAACTTCCAATCCAATAAGAAGGGAACATCATCAAAGAAGAGAAGTCGATAAGCAACGAAGGAGCCGAAGAAGAAAAACAACGAAGAAATACAGGAGAAAAGCAAACCATAGGGTGTAAGCTATTGAAATTGGAAAGAAAGAAGCAAATTGTAGATGGTAATTAGTCATGAATTAATCTAAGTAATTTAGTTAATATAAATTAAATTATAAATAAATACTAACTAAATAATTAATATTTTAAATAATAATTAGAAAATTATTCTAAGTAGTAATAATAATTATATAATTAGTTAACTTATTAATAATTATAATAGCAATAAAATAATTAAACTAATTAATATCTGCAAGTTATATTATTAGTTAAGTTAGATAATACTAGCTATTTTATATTCTAAATAATAATTATAATATTAATTAAGTTATTTGATGATTAAAATAGCTTCAATTATATTATTAATATCAGTTATATTTTATTTGAACTTCTATTATTGTGTTTTAATTATTGTAGAAATAAATGGCAAATCTATTAATCATCTTAAATCCTTAATTGAATTGTCAAACAGTCACACAAGATTTATCAAAATTTATATTAAATATTGCCAAATAAATTTAAGGATTTAACACCCTTAAGATTTCGTAAATCCGGATTTAGAAGATTTACGAAATCCTACTTAAATTAAATCATTGGTGCATCCAAACATCCCCTAACTTAATTCTTCTATAATTCACACACTTTTATGCATCACTTTTATTATTAAAAATATAAACGAAAGCACTCCTCCACTCATCTGGCATCTTTTTAACATCCATTTTAATATTAAAAAGTTTAGCAAGCCAAGTAAATTATTTATCACTTAAGCATTTTCACACATCTATTCAAATATCATCAGGTCCAATTATTATTCAACATTTCATTTGTTTCAAAGTCTCTGTACTTCAATTATACTTATACAACAATAAAACAAAAATCTATATTCTTATTTAGAATTTTAGGGGTTGTTTGGTAGCACGCAGGATTTGATTTAAGTAGGATTTCGTAAATCCTCTAAATCCAAATTTCAGAAATCCTGAGGGGCTTGAATCCTGAAAAAATGTTTGGTAACATTAATGATAAATCATATTAAATATCGTGTGATTGTTTGGCTATAAAGCGGATTTAACGAGCAGACTCTTCCTCTCGAGCCAATGGATTTCATAAATCTGGCAAAAAATAGGATTTCAAAAATCCGGGATTTAGCACGAAAAGGCAGAATTTTCCGTCTACAGCGGCTTTCATTTGCCGTGAGATTTGGTTTTGCATTTTAGGCCGTTTGGCTGGATTTCCCTCAAATCTGACTCAAATCCGGCCTAAATCCTGCTACCAAACAAACCCCTTAATATCACTAAAATCAATCATATTCTGAAAAGCTTTGTTGAAATCATATTTTGTCAAATAAACTAAAAACAAGTTTTTTGAAAGAGGAGAAAAGCCAAACCACATGATGCTTAAACTTCAAAACTTCTAACCTACAGGCACATTACACTTATGTAGCACATCAGTGATTTGCAGCTCGCTGGGGCTGACCCTAGCAATGGAACTTCTCTGCAACTCTTGCCAATGTCGGATAAACTTCCTCCTATGTGCTTTGTACTATGGCAACAGCTGCCTTCGGTACCCATTACCATCTTCCCCATCCAAAACCTAAATAATTAACCAAAAATCAAATAATTGGCTCTAACTAACAGAAAAACAAATCATTGAACTATTTGAGAATGTTTTTAAACATATAATCTAGAAGTTCTTCGATCTTACATCAATTACAGGGTTGCGTATGCTAACTTCGAAAAAGAAGAGAGAGAGCCAGTTGAAAAAGGAGGGCAAGCTTAGTTTTGCCCCTCGGTAGCAAAGGGGGTTGACATCAAGGAAGAAAACCCTCAACTTTCCCTCGAGGTGTTTGTGGAAATTCCTCTAAGGCACTGAGACCGTCTTATCGCAAAGGAAGCGCTCACTAGATAGGCAAATTATTGTGTCAGGTGACCGAAGCCATCTCTCCGTTCGGTCGCCAATAGAAATGCGACATCTGTTAGGCATTTTTTTAATTTAATATGTTTGCTTTATGTCTTGTCAGAGTTAGCGACCCGACCCGATAACGCATTTCATTTGAATTCCAGAAAAGAAAGAATGGAAACGCTGCGTATTTTATTTTCAAGCGACATTTTTACTGTTACTCCAGTTCTGGTAAGCGCTCTCGGATTCCTCCATTACCTTCGGTTCTGCATTATCTTATTCCTGCCGGAGGTAGACGATGAGACTGTAGAAGATCATCAATCAGGAAGAGGTATGGTTGCGCCTAACTTGCGCTTTACTTGCGCTTTCGTTGCGTTTAAGTTATATGTTAAATTTTAGGGTTTGGTTTAGTTATAATTTTACCATTGTTTGTTTAATGTAATGTACTGTTCAAATATTTATTTTCTGATTTTTCATGCTTCTTCTCTTAGTAAATGGATGAAGCAAATGATACGAAAGGTTTACGCTTTCTTCTAAATTTTAAGGTTTAGTAATAGTTGTATAACTAGCATATATGTTCAATGTGGTGTTCAATTTTTGTTTTTTTTCTGAATTTAAAACTTATTTTAAGATAATTTCCCTCTTTTTTGTGCTATGGTTGCGCTATGGTTATGGTTGCGATATAGTTCTGATTTTTCTTGTTGTTATAGATGAGGACACCGTATCAAAGGCCAGTAACATCTAGATGTTATGTTACTTCTTTCTGGAAACATTGTGATACTTTTATCGAGATCATTGATGATGAAGTGGAGCAAACATTAAAGAATCTGAACATTCATCAATTTTTGAAGTTCCCCGCATTCCAGCAGTATATACCACTTCTTTTTGAGGTTCTCAAATTTTGGAGTCCTGCTGATGAAGGCTTCATCGTCCTTGGTCATGTTCTGAAATTCACTTCCGACGAGGTTGCTTTGTTGATAGGTAATATTTTGAATATATAATTTTTATAGCTATATGTTTTTTTAACTTTAACAACTGAAATTTTCTGACAGGTTTGCCAAACAGAGGCATTGATATCAAATGGAGGATTGATCCTCTAAATGGACCTCTATCAACTGAAATTAAAATAGAAATGTCAAAATTAGACAGATTATCTGATAATGCAACAAAAATAAAGACCTTCATTATGTTTTTGTTATCTAACCTTTTCTTTCCACTAAACAGTCATAAAACCCCTAGAAGGCTCACTTCTGTTACAAATAATTTAAGTGAGTTCACTTCCATTAATTGGGCTTCATGCTTAAGGAACTTCATGGTTGTGGAGTTCAACACAATTTTTGAGAAGTTTCAACTCCAAAGACCATTGGGTTACATCAATGGTTTTTTCCTCTTCTACTGGTAAGTTTCCACTCCTACTGGTTATTCTACATGTATAATGTTTTTTAATGTTAACTTTACAATTTTTATGTTTGGCATTATACAGATTTGGTTTTTGGAACATTTTTCTTTGAATAAACCATCTGATCTAGAAATAAGATCACGTTTTTTGAGATTGCAGGGGTATACAGATTTATACTTTACTCAAGAGAATGCAGCAAAATTATTTAAATTTTTAAAGAAAAGTGAGGTAATTTTTTCATTTACATGATTCAAATTATGCTAAGGTTGTGCTACTGTTGTGCTAAGGTTTCTCTACTGTTGCACTAAGGTTGCGCTACTGTTCCGCTACGGTTGCGCTACTGTTGCGCTACGGTTGCGCTATGGTTGCGCTAAGGTTGCGCTTTAATAAATTTTTCTATTTTTTGCAGATTTTTGTTTGTCTTGAGAATGTTAGCAATGAGGAGGCCAAAAAATACGGGGCTGACATTATTGCCATACAAAACTTGGAAACCCGTTCAAGTCATGAACCACAGAAATTACAGTCACCCCAGAAAATTAAGTCTTCCGTAAGAAAAAAACTTGACACCACCCCACCTCCCTCCCCACCTCCCTCTCCCCCTCTCTCTCCCCATGATTCTCCTCATAATGAACCACCAGAAACTCAACCTCTGCCACCAAATCAACCTTCTACTCATCCACCTACTGAAAAAATTTCCACCAGTCAACCTTTTGCTGAACAGCCACCTATTAGAAGGGCAGATTTAGAGGCTGTTCAGAATAAATGTTTTGAAATATTTGAGAAGATGTTGAATAAAATTTAAGAAAATCTGGGAGCTAGATTGGATCGTGTTGAAGATATTGTAGAGAAACTTCAGGCAGATCAAGACTCACTGAATTACAAATTTATTGAATTTCAAATGCAGTGTGATCACAATCCAGAGAAGCCGCATATATCTAGTTCTGCCTCCAGCTTCCAATTAGTGAAAAATACAGCTTTACATCCTTCAGGACAATCACCAATACAAGATGTTCCTCCACCTCCACCAATGGCCAAAGAACTTCTTCCACAACAACCAATACCTCCACCTCCACCATTGGCTGAAGAACGTCTTCCACAACCACCAATACCTCCACCTCCACCATTGGCCAAAGAACTTCTTCAACAACCACCAATACAAGATGTTCCTCCACCACTACCATCGGCCAAAGATGTTCCACTACCAAAAGATAGTTCATCACAAAAAAGAAAAAGATAAGATGATGAAAAAGAAGAGAGTTCATCAAAACAAATCATACCATACGTAAAGAAGAAGAACAAAGAGGTTATCTCTGTTGATAACATATAGTTGAGTCACGACCTGCATTGGAAATTATGGATTATCCAGGGACGCCTTTTCTAACAGAGCAAAAACAATGATTTATGGATGAATGTTTCAAAAAATTTAATACAAAGTAAGTTTAGTTGCGCTATGGTTGAGCTATGGTTGCGCTATAGTTGCGCTAAGGTTGCGCTAAGGTTGCGCTATGGTTGCGCTATGGTTGCGCTAAGGTTGCGTTATAGTTGCGCTATGGTTGCGCTCTAACATTATATTTTTCTTTATTTTTTGTAGGGAGCACAAAATATTTGCATCTGGAAACATAGAAATAAAAAGATCAGATATTGACTTTCTGCTCAAAAATGATTGGTTAGCAGATAACCATGTTGATGCTTTTGCTTTCTTTTTACTTTAGCAGAGTAGGTTAATGGAGGAGAAATTTCAACGTTACTTGTACATTTCTCCATTGTACAGGGTAAGAATAAATAATATTTTAATCCTTTTTTTCACTTTTGTTTTTCCTTATAGAACTGAATTATTGCAGGTTTACAAGTCATTCAATAAGGATTATCAAATTTTTATCAAACACATTAATCCAGTTTCAGTTAAAGAAAGCAAACTTATTGTTCAATCCATAATTTACGAGAAGCATTGGGTTCTTCTTGTTGGAAAATTAAAGGAGAAAGTCTGGAAAATGTATGATTCATTACTAAATCCTGAACACAAGAATATTTGTCATACAGTTGTAAGTGCAATTCATATTTTAAGTTAAATCCAGATAACTATGTTTATATACATAATACATTTTTAAAATGTTTTATTCGTACAGATAAAGTATTTGCACGAGGACACCATAGGATGCTTTTCAAGTGATATAACGAAATGGAACGTACAGGCGGTTCGTGGAATTCCAACACAAACAAACAACTACGATTGTGGAATGTTCGTTTGTAAATATGTGGAAAAGGCCGTGCAAAGAAAGAAAACAGACTGGAATGCTTTTAAAGATTGGAAAACACATATGCCAAAATTTAGGGCAGAGTTAGCATATTTTCTTTTTCTTCAAACGAGGAAGTAAACAATCTGTAATTTATTGTAAATATTATCCATGAATTATAAATGTATATTTTATTATGTTATTATATAGTTTTTGTTTGTTTAATAACATGTGCATATTCTATAACTTCTACATTGTGCATATTCTGTAACTTCTACATTGTGCATATTCTGTAACTTCTACATGTGCATATTCTGTAACTTCTATATTTTCTTTTTCTTCAAATAATGAAGTAAACAATCTGCAACCTTAGCGCAACCTTTGAGTAACCTTAGCGCAACCATAGAGCAACCGTAGCGCAACTATAGCACAACTTTAGCGCAACCTTAGCGCAACTATAGCGCAACTATAGCTCAACTTAAGCGCAACCTTAGTGCAACCTTAGCGCTAAGTCAATAAGACCAAATAAATATTATTACATTGCAAATTCAAATAAATATTACATTGCCAATTTAAACTTTAGCGCATTTTTACTACAACCAATAAATGAAATCAATAAGTCCAAATAAATATTATTACATTACATTGCAAATTCATTAAATTCCAACTCCGAAGAAAGAAAATCCATCATAAACTTGGTGTATTCAGCTCCAGGTTGGCATGATGGTATGCCGGTTATATATTCCTCACTGAAACATTCAGGCATGCTTGAAAAGTTCATCTGTGTTGAAGTAGGTTGTGTTGAAGAAGGTTTATCCATTGGGTTATACCCCACCAAAGGTTTCTTATCTGTAAGAAACTAGAGTTTTAGTCTTAAGATTTGGAATTAAATAATTAACAAGTTATTAAAAGCTTACTCTTATGTCGTTTCTTCTTCTCCCAATGGCTTTTTAGTCTTGCATTTGATATGCCTTTAGGTCTACGCTTTAGAGGATCTTTCAAATTAGCAGTTTCACCTTGGGAACTAGCAACATCCTTCTCATTTCTTTTCTTGCCACCAAGAATTAAGTATAATTTTTTATACATGTCTTGCAATGAGGAAAGAATAAACTCCTCTGCCTCCTCATTCCCTTGAGCTTCCGTGCTCATTTGATATGTAAACCTGCTCACCTGATTTCTGAATATGAATCCCCTACCACTTTGGAAATTATTACTTCTTTGAGAATTAAGCAAGTAACCTGAATAAAAAACTTATCGAGCCCTTGCTGACCAACGAAGTAATAAGTACTTCTCAGAGAATTTAGCCATATCCAACTGTTTAAAAACCCTCAAACAATGAGAACACAGCAATCCCATGGTTTCATACTTCTTACAGCTGCATTGAATGTTACCTTCTGTTGCATCAAAGTGAACAACCCAAAGATGGTTTTGATTCTTTTTCTCTATGTAGTTGACTAGAAACTTTGAAGAATCAGTCGAGAAAAAATCTATACTCATTTCTCCCACAGCCTTTATAAATTCTTCCTCAAAAATTTAATATATTCTTCTTGAGTAAAATTTAGCAGCTTGTTTTAATATTGAGCTGTTCTTTATCACGGGAACAATTTCAGATTGACTGCATTTGTAATCCTCATCCTGCTCATTTCGCCGCCAATTCATCAGTACCTTTTCCAAGCCAAGAAAACAGTCAGTAATGAACTTGTTGGCTTTGAAATGCCATGACACACATTATTAGTATACTCACTACACTGCGTTGATAAAATGCCCATGCAAAAGAAATCCTTGTTGAAAGCAGTTGACCACTTTCTCCTTATCTTATAAAGATCATGCAACCATTCATGGTTATGAAGATTCCCTTCCTTGATCATTTCATCCCACGCTTCCTCAAACACTTCCTCAGAATCACACCACCTCATACACTTATGGAAGAGTCCTCTAACTTTATTATTGCTATTGTAGATGGAAACTTTTGATGGAACCTTTTTAAAGATGTGCCATTGGCATAATCTATGACGAGTGTGAGGTAATACAACTTCTATGGCCCTGGCCATAGCTTGGTCATGATCAGTGAATATTGTTGTTGGATATTTATTACCCATTAATCATACAAATGTTTTAAACAACCATGTAAAACTTTCAATTGTTTCTTCTGACAAAAAAGCAAGCCCAAACAAAATATTCTGCCAATGATTGTTAACACCAACAAATGGCTCACAAACAAAATTATACTTGTTCAGCCTGTAACTAGTATCAAAAATCAACACATCTCCAAAACATTCATAATCTATCCTGGTTCTGCCATCAACCCAGAAAAAAATTAACAATCTATCCTGATCATCATATTGAACATCCCATGCGAACATGTGGTCCTCCACTTGTTGATCTTTAAATAATTGAATCAAAGAATTAGTGTCACCAATTTCAATCCTTGCTCTTTTCTCCTTCTGAATAAAATTATATGCATCCCTCTTAGAGAATCCGACATTCTCACATCCCTCAACTTCCTCTGCAAGGTAGGCATATGCATCAACAGTTCTAATCCCAACATCTGTCATCGATTTTAGGACGGAAGCTTTTTCCTCAATAATATTCCTACATGATCTTAAAAGGTGTCGGTCGGCTGGGCTAGCTAATTCATGGTTGTGGGATTCAATAAATCTTTTGACATGCCAGTAACCATCTTCATCTGTGACAAACCTCACCATGGCTGGACAACAAGTTCTGACAACTGGTCTAGTGAATCTCTTTCTCTTTCCTGAATTATGATCACCACTTTTCTTGAAACCAGCTTTTGAACAAACAAAGTCCTTCGATTTTATCTTTCTAGAATTTGGCCAAAAACTGTGATGATCCTTTTGGACACTAAAGCCATTATCGTGAGCGTAAGTGCAAAAACATTCATATGCTTCTGTCTCATCCTTATAAACAGTCTGAAAGAAAAAGTAAAGCGCAAGTAAAGCGCAAGTAAAGCGCAACTAAAGCGCAACTATAGCACAACTATAACGCAACTATAGCGCAACTATAGCGCAACTATAGCGCAACTATAGCGCAACTATCGCCATATTTAAAGCGCAACTAAAGCGCAACTATAGCGCAACTATAGCACAACTATAACGACAAGTTCAGTTTTTTTTATTTATCATTTTCAACCTAAAATCAATAATGAAAGCTAAGAAACAACAACATTAGATTTTTTTTTACTTTTTTGACAAAAGAAATTTATTCTGCTTAAAAATTGCAAAATCAAAGATCCTAAGACTAATGAGCTGAAACCTACGTCTTCTTTGTGCAGCGATAATATTAAAACTGACTGTTTACAACTTTCTAGCTTACCGATATGTTGAAACCAGAGGAATTTCCAGCTAAGTTAGGTTCCGATTCTGATTCATGCACCAGCCCTTTCGATTCATGCATCCTTTCTGATTCATGCACTCCCTCTTCCATGCCCTCTTCCACCTCCCTCTTCGCTGAGCAGTCCATTTCTTCTCTGCAATTTTCTGGCTCGTTTTTTCTTCTACAGCAGTAGATATTTGCATCTTTCGCGGGTATCAAAATGAAAAAAATAGGGCGGCAAATGCTTAAAAGTTCAAATGAAATGCGTTATCGGGTCGGGTCGCTAACTCTGACAAGACATAAAGCAAACATATTAAATTAAAAAAATGCCTAACAGATGTCGCATTTCTATTGGCGATCGAACGGAGAGATGGCTTCGGTCACCTGACCCAATAATTTGCCCACTAGATAAGAGCTGATGCGGCATGAAGAAGCAATTACCAGCAAGACGAGAATTTCTATAAGCACGGAGCTGACGTGGCGACTGCCAGCGACCGAGGTGAGATAGACTGATGGGTGGAAAGGTATGGAGAGGTAGGATAGTGCCAGAATTTTTTGCGGTTACCATTACTGTCATCTCCTTGCTTCGCAATTTGAACAAGCCACGTCAAATGTCAAAAAAAAAAAAAAAATCAGTGCCGACCTTTTAAGAAGCGCAGAATGTAGAAGCAATTACCAGCAAGATGCCTCTAATTCTTCCAAAAATTAAAAGGGAAATTTACATACATATCACTTTATTTTATGCTATTTATATATCTAACATCAAAAATATTAATATTACATGTCTACCACTCATATACAACTTTAATATCAAATATATCACTCCTATAATTCATTTATATCATTCATACAATCTTATAAACTTTAATATTTCATTCCATACACCTAAATTTGTTCTATGGGTGGTAATCATATAATATTAATGTTTTGGATGTTAGATATGTAAATAGCATAAAATAAAGTGATATGTATATAAAACCCCCAAATTAAAAAACAAACCAACAAGATGCAGAGGTAAGGCTCGATGTAGACATTTGCGTGCATATACAAATAAAAAGCGGTTTAGTTCGCTTATGTGCACTATTATTAGCATATAAATTTTTTTTATTGTAAATATGAGATAATTTTTATCATTATCATAATTTAATATATTTTATAATAAAACCTATTTTATGTTATAAAAAAATATTGTCATATATAACAGTAGCATCAATTGTTATCTAATGTTTTTAATAACTGTTTAAAAATTTTGATTAATTAATTATGTTGCGCATTTAAATATTCCAAGGACCCTATTTTCACGAAGGCCAAGGTGGCTCGAGGCAAGTCAACGGGACAAGAGGCAAACATAATGAAATCTCTAGGATGTAAGTAACTTGCTAAGTCTAGGACATAATCACAGGATATAAGGCCTAGTTGTCCAAAGGCCTAGTCACCCAATCATGGTCACCTAGATCAAGTATAACAAGATTAAGATCAAAAAACTCATATATGTCTAGTGACAGGGCTCTACTTCTTTTAGCTATGCAAATGCAATGCTTCATGCTTTAGCTTACACATACTATTTAGTTCTCTAACGAAGGTTTAATTTTTCTACGATATAAGTCTTGTTTAATGCAAGTGCATGTATCATTTCAAGCAATATCCTTATGAAAAGAGTGTCGATCTCATGGGAAAACATTAGAAATTTCCTAGGTGCTCTTTAGTATTGCCCATTGAACTGTTAAATTTATTTAGCTTGATGATTTAAACAAGTGGTGCATATTAAGTTAAAAGCTTCAAATGTAAAAAGAATTTTTAAAACTTTTGAACCTATAACATATTTCAAAATACCTAATTGTATTAGAGTGATTTTCTAAAAGTGCTTTAAGAGCATTTGAAAGTGCAAAGGGCACATCAAGAGAGGAGTGTTAATTGGCTTTTTTTCTTTAATCTTTTGCTTAAAAATAAAACTTCAAATATACAGAAGCGTTTAAGAGATTAATATATTTAAATCAGAAATAAAAAGCAATTTTTTTTTTTTACTTTTAAAAAACAAATATTTTTTTCTTTTTCTAATTTTTAAAACAAACTTCAACAAATGATTATTCACTCAAAGCCTCTTACACAAAGATAATCAAAATAAACCCATAGTGTAAAATGATAAATAGCAAGAAAACTAAAGTGCATAAAAGTAAGGACACACAAATTAAGTTTATAGTGGTTTGATTGAATTAACCTACGTGTCCTCTCCTTTGGGTATTATATTAACTCGATATGCTTCAGCACACAGCTAGGCAGAGAAGCCCTTCTTCTTTACCACATGTAGAGCAGAACCTTTATAGATTCCAAAGAATCTCCCTCTTCTTGCCTCCTCAGCCTGACAAAGATGCTATCCGTCTTTTTTCCTCCATGGCCCGATAAAGATGTCAATCACTCTTCTTGTCTCCTCAGCCTAAGGGAGATGCTGTCCCCTCCTTTCCTCTTCTAGGGAAGGCGTAGATGCTAACTCTTATTGTGCTCCTCACAATGGTGGATATACAATCCCTCCTCTCACCTCCACGGCCTAGCATAAATGCTTATCCCTAGCATCCTCGGCTAGCGAGTCTTTCACCCCAAAAACTCTCCTTTCTTATAGCTCTTTTCCAAAAGCTCCACCAAAACACAATTGGAGGATCTTAAGCACAGGCTAATGAAGTAACCATGTGACCCCTCTCACACCACATGACTCCCTCAAGACACTCTCTGAAAGTTCATTAGGGATGTTAAGCCCTTATGAACTAGCCCCGAGGCTAACCAAGAGGGTGGTGAATTGGATATTTAAAACTTATTTAACTAAAAGAAAAATCTTTTTAAATCTTGCAGCGGAAACGAATTAAATCAATAATAAAAAGATTAATAAGATATTTTGTTGAAAAGAGTTGCTACTTAGTTTTGCATGTCTTACATTCCTGCAACTTGTATGTTTTAATGATACCAAATATTATTATTCTGATTGTTATATTCTCCTAACATATTTTTGGAAGAATTGTTTTTGCTCTTGTGTGAACTAACCTTTCTGGAAAATTATACTCCAGATTGTTGAAAACTTCAAATCAAATTCAGCTAAATATATTTTATAAAATGAAGTATGTGTTTTTCTTTTCATTAAGTATGAGTGAGTGAGTTTATAATTGTAACTTAGCACACACACATTAAGGGAAATGTTTAAAATTCATAATTTTTAAAACTGATTGTACAGTACGAACCATATTCTTATGGGACAATCTAGTCTGTTTTTTCTCCTATAAGAGCAAGTGAAACGAACTAGGGAGAGTAAAAAATTTTTTAAGTACCATTCATCCAGATGATAATTATGATCGTCCCAAGACGATGCTCTCTGGACGCATTCATTTTTATGATGTTTTCCTAAGTCCCAGGACAATGCTCTTTGGATGCCTTCGTCCATACTATAATTATGTTCGTCCCAGGACGATGCTCTCTGGACGCATTCGTTTTTACGATGTTTTCCTATGTCCAGGATGATGCTCTCTGGATGCCTTCGTCCAGAAGATAATTATGTTCGTCCCAGGACAATAAGCTCTGTTCTATAAACGTAAGAGTCATTCAATTTTTTTTTGTAAAAATGAAATATGGAAATAACTGTTCGTACCGGACGAACATAGTTCGTACGGGACGATGATCAGGTGCAAAGTGAAATCGTACAAGTTTACTTTTAGTTTGTACACAACATCTGTTACACTATTCGTCTATACGAACTAGGATCGTACGGGATGATCGATAACGCACATATTTGAATAATTGCAATTTTTTGATGGTTTATCGTGTCTTTCATATAAAAGGTCCACTTAAAACTGTATTGTAATCGTTTTGTCCACTACTCTTCGTGCAAACTAAAGAGATATTGAAGGAGAGAGTGTGAGAGAGTATTTGAAGGAGATTTCTTACCACTAGAGCGTGAAGGGTTCACATGGTACTCAAAGGTAAGGATCTTTGTTTGTGAATTATGATTACTTCACTCTTTTCTCTTGTCCTTCCAAATTTCTCGTGAGAAGATCTTGTCAAGGAGATTCGATTCTCTGCCGACACTCGAGGAGTGTGAACAACGAGAAGTTCTCTGCCTACACTTGGAGAAGTGTGAAAGGACGAAAGGTTTTCTTCCTACACTTGGAGAAGTGTGAAAGGACGAAAGGTTCTTTGCCTACACTTGGAGAGTGTGAACAGCGTGAAGGTTCTCTTCCTACACTTGGAGGGTGTAAAAGGACGACAGTTCTCTGTCGCACTGGGTAGTAGTGGAAGAAAGTTTTTGTAAAGGTTTCTCTGCCTTGCTTTGGGGGTAAAAGGAGAGACACTAAGTGGTAATAGTATAATACCTGAATTGGGAGACTCAGGAAGTGGATGTAGGTCGTGTTTGACCAAACCACTATAAATCTTGTGTCTTTTTATTTTTTCACTCCTTTTTACTTTATTGTTTCTGTTTGATCTATGGTTGAAAAATCCTTTAAGATAAATTTTCTTTAAAAAAGTTTCGAATCAATTTAAAATTATAAAAGGGTGGTAAAACTTTTTAATTTTCAATTCACCCCCTCTTGGTTAGCCGCTGGGACATAACCTTAGGTCTAACAACCTAATTCATATTTAACCAGTTTCAACATGTGGTATTAGAGCTTTGTTTCAAAATCATAAGTTTAGACTACTTTTTAAATAACGACCATGGCTACATTTGAAAGCCGAAACACACCTGAGGGTTACTCTATAACTAGACCGCCATTATTCGATAATATTCCTTTTAATTTTTGGAAAACACACATGTCTATAATTTTACATTCACTTGATTATCGTATGTAGATCTTAGTTCAGGAAGGGTATATAAAACCAACTAGATTAGATGATGGAGTTAGAGTTGAAACACCTTTTACATATTGGATAGTAGAAGAACGTAACTTAGCACAACTAAATATCAAATGCTTGAATAGTTTCTTTTGTGCTCTTAAATTTGAAGACTACATGCGGGTTTCCACTTGCAAGAGTGGAAAGGATATATGGGATAGAATTTGTATAACTTATGAGGGGACTAATGAAGTTAAACCATCCAGACTTAATATCTTATTGCATGACTATGAACTATTTCGCATGAAACCCAATGAATCCATTTCTGATATGTACACAAGAATCACACAAATAGTCACCTCTTTACATGCATTAGGTAGAGAACTAATGAATGCATAAATGGTTAATAAAATACTTCATTGTTTATCTACTATTTATGATGCTAATATAACTGCGATTATAGAGTCTAAAGATTTAAACATTTACTTTATTAACAATCTTCTTGGATAACTTATTGCTTACGAGTAAGGGGTGAGTCAAAGAAAGATTGATGCAGGTGAACCACAAAGGGGGAAGAACATAGCACTGAAAGTGAAAGAGTCAGAGAGTGAACTCTCACAACCTGAGGATGAAGACGACATCGCACTGATGACTAGACAATTTAGAAGCTTTCTGAAGAGGAAGAAAAAGAGACACCAACAATGGAATCGAGGTAAATTTAATATAGATGTTAAGGTTTCAAATGATGTTATTTGTTATGAGTGCACGAAACCTGGACATATTAAGTCATAATGTCCAAAACTCAAAGCCACTCCTAGCAAGGAGAAGGTAGAGGAGAAACCAATTGTGAAGAAGGGCAAAATGAAATTCCAAAGAGCTTTCTGGGCGGACTCAGCTTTAGACTCGGCAGAGACTTAAAAAGAAGAGGAAGTCACTAATCTATGCTTAATGACCGATAATCTTGATCAGTCAGATCAAGAAGAAGTATGTGACTTGTCTTATAATGAACTTTTTGATGTCTCTGAACGCATACATGATGCATATAGAAAGTTAAAGAAAATTCATGCTAGTCTGAACTTAGAATTTACAAAACTACAATGAAAAAATGAGATCCTTAAGAAAGTACATGCTTTAATTGATGACAATCACATGAAATTGCTTGATGAGTTTGACAATTTGAATAAAAACCATAAAAGTTTTAAATCATCCTATGCAGAACTTGAAAAAGAATTTAAAAACTTTAACGATGAATCAGAGAGCAAAATGTATCAAATAAATTATACGAATCAAATTTTGGAAGATATGAATTCATTTTACAAACTGAAGATAAAAGCTCTCGAGAATAATAGGATAACCCTAAGACTTGAAGATTTTACAAATCCTATTTTGTATCCTAAATTTATGCAATCCCTAAACAGATAGATGAATAGTCGAAGACTTAGGAATCCATTTCTGAAAGTCAAATATAATAATTATGGATTATTTGAACATATAGCACACACGTGTACATTGAAGAAGAAAACTCATTTTATGTGGAGACCTAAGATGCATAAACCTAAACATATCATACATGCATCTGTTTATAATTTACAAAAAGGTGAACCCAAACAAGTTTGGGTTCCTAGGTTTAACATTTGATAATTTTGTAGGGTAGCTCTCATACAAGGCCTCATGAGAGCATATAGTACCTGGACAGCGGATGCTCAAAGCATATGACTGGAGATACTGCATAATTTATATCACTGGAAGCTAGGAGTGGAGGCAAGGTTACACTTGGAGATAACACCACAAGGAAGGTGGTTGGGTCAAGTATAATTGGAAATCTTAAAAACTTTTTTTATTGAAAATATACTACTTATAAAAGGCTTAAAATATAATTTGTTAAGTATCAGCCAGCTATATGATAAAGGATACTGAGTAAAATTTTTTCCTACTAGTTGCATATTAAGCCTAAATGATAATGATGTTTTGAATGGTATAAGGGTAAAGAATGTGTATATGCTAGACTTAAATTGCATTAAAACTCCTACTTCTTTTTGTTTAAAGACTATTTCTGATGAGTCATGGCTTTGGCATAGGAGACTTTGTCACTCTAGCATGAAAAACCTTAGAAGGATTACCCAAAAGAACTTAGTGAGAGTTATACCAAAACTAGACTTCAATAAGGATCACCTTTGTGATGCATGTCAATTAGAAAAATAGGCGAAGCCTGTGGACCTCCGAAAGAGCACCGCTCGTGGGGTAAGAACGCAGAGGGTACGGCCGCACTATCCCGTGGGACAAAACGATCGTAGGCCTCTACACTCGACACGAATGGGTCGATGGAAGGGCAGATTGGATCGTGCATACGACTAACCATTGGGGATAGATGCTGTCGCCAGCACACCCCGATGGGTAGTAATATACACGACCTAGTCACGGGTTTCCCCCACCCGATATAAGAGATCAAGTGGGGTAAAGTAGATTGCGGGGCCAAGTTTCCCACGGGCGCAAGCCCCCGTGGTTAATTACATCCCGGGCCGGAGCCCGAGAAAACTCTCGATTAAGGATCATATATTATTTCTTCTTAAAATGGGATTGGCACGAGGGGATAGACTAAGAAGTCCTACTCAAAAGGAAAGAAGTGTCTCAAAAGGGGTGAATCAAACATGCGTGGTCCATACCAGCATTCGGAGGCTCTAGGGCACTAAACAGAAACTGGAGAAAGAAAGACAAGCAATCAATCACATGCGTGAGAGAAAGATGGAGGTGGCGTCATCCTGTGACGTGGATAAGTAGGATTTAGAGTCCCCGAAAGAAAGAGATCTACCTACTATTTAAGGCATACTATGAGACCGAGTGTAGTAGCCTCGAACCCTAAATCTAGATTGGACTTAGTGTTCGACACACACTAAGACCAGTGTCCTAGCTAATGCGATGCAAAACCTGGACTTATCCCGGCCTGGATTGGGGGAGCCAGCTAACCACCTAATCGATTCAAAGCCATGCTGTCAAGTCAATTATGAAAGATGGGTGGATGGTATAGTTCTTTGGAAATAGGACCGACATCTAGAGAGTTTCCTAAGTGGTCCTAGACTTATGTGGGTCAGATGCTCCTAGCTAATGCAATTAAATTTTAATTAAATTGATTTCTAATGCAATGCATGCTAGTTGAAATGTCAGCTCATGAATGCTATAGAACTTTAAAAACAGGCTTATAGAAAATAATTTTTTGAAAAGACTGGGTCTCCCTAGGTCCGTCACTTCATCCTCATATGCCAGATTATCCGGACTCAACCCGCAGGCAGGGAGATGTCTTATAACAAGGAAAGAAGAATGCAGTAATATGCATGCGACCCCGGACGATTCCGGCAATTCCCTAGGTTCGTTAAGTTTCTATGTTATTTAAGACTTAAATATTAAATTTTTGGTTATGAATAGAAAAATTTTTATGATCCTTAAAGAGCCTAACGAAAATCCAGGCGAAAACAAAATCGGCATGCAAGAAAAGAAACCTAAGAAAAGCAGGCAATTTCTACTGCGCAATCAGGTAAACACATCAATATAAATCAAACTAATCAAGTAAATGTCCATAGGCCAACTGCCCTTTAATTACAACCCAGGGTATGCAGAAAAGTAAAGTGGCCGGGCACCACTGCCAACAACCCGGATTTCTAAGCCTATGACAGACGCCAACAACTTTGAGTGGGATATTGGGTCTTCAAATCTTTAGTCTTCTGGATATCTTCTCCTTGGACTTCTTGGATCTCTCCTCCTTGGATCTCTCCTCCTTAGACTCCTTGGATCCGTCGTGGCTTGAATATCCAAACGAAGAGACAATTCCCCCAGTATGGGGGTATTGCCTTTTCTCTTTAGATATCTAAAGCCATCCAGCTCGATCTTCCAAATGGAAGAAGACTCTCCTCTTAAGGATGCCTTCTTCTTTTAGAATCCGAGCTGGATAAGAATATCCCAACTCAAAAGTTGTTTTCACAACTCTTAACAATTTATTACAAATAAATTACATTAATTAAAAGCAGTAAATCTAAGAAGCCCTGCAAGGTTATCCTAATAAAAATCATCCCAAGCAGTTTATATAAAAAAAAAGAAAGTGCTAACACCATTGACCCTGTGCCAAGCCATGCTCTTAATTATGAGGGCTAAGCAGCTCCATCTGTGCAGTTATAATTATAAATTTTAGCCCTCATTTTATTTAGGGGGGAAGCTGAGCAAGCACCTGCATAAAATACTATTAGAAATCATTATGATGCTCCCCCTTTTTATTAGCATTGAGCATGGCCACCTGCACAGAAGAATAATATATATATGACGTTCCTAACCTAGGGGTAAATCTAGCGCTCATCACATCACAGAGTACATAAAAAGTAAGCAAACACAGCAATCATTTTTCAAACAGCATGCAATGAAATCCACGGAAAGCTCCGGCACACAGCAGAAAAGTAAATCCCGGCGGCCTAACCTAGCTCTAGAAGTGGTGCCCTAGCAAACAATTCTATGTGTGTGTAAGGTTAGTGGGGTTTGGATAGATCCTAAGTAGGATAGTTAGTTAAAGTTAGCTAGAGTTCAGGTTTGTTGGGGGTCTGAAAAGAGAATTTTGTTAAAATCCAAATATTAGTGAATTAGGGTCCATTTTAATTATTTCAGTTTGTTGATCAATTTTAAGGGGTTGGGATATTCATATTTGAAGTTCAAATTGCATTAGCCAATTTTGGAAAGTCCCGGGTCCTCCTAGGAACTAGACTAAAGGTCCAAAAAGTCACTATGGGAAAAAGGCTAAATCTAGGATTCCTAACACCTTAGAAAAATGGTAGATCTTAATACGAGTAGTTAGACAGGTAGTAGGCTGAAATCGGAGTTTCCTATCCAAAGTTATGAATTTTCTAAGTTTCGGGGTATTTATTGAAATTTCTAAATTTCCTACTAAATAGCCTTTTTTATTGTTTTGCTCCAAATCAGCTCCAAACTGATTGGAATCACTCCCAAAGGTCAGGGATGACCAGAAAAAGTGTTCCCAAGTATTTGGAGAAGATTTGGGATTTTTATTAATTTTTAATGATTTATTAGGGGCAAAACGGTAATTTCCACCTATGGTCAAATTAGGGGTCAACCTGAGGTCAAACTAGGGAACCCTATTTATCTAAGGTCAGGGATCAGATTCTGGTCAGTTTGAGGTATTATGGGTAATTTTCTGACCTAAGGTGTATTTATTGTAATTTCCGGAAGGTCTCGGGGCCTTAATTAACCAGTTAATTAGGGTTAGTTAGCTAAGGGCTTTAAAAGCTCCTAAAAATTCCTAGAAAATTCAGTGATGTTTCATATGTCACTAAGTTTAAGTGTGGGGGTTTTCATGTCAATCAGGGATCTATCCTAGCTCCTAGAAAACTTCTAAGTTCGCTAGACGAGTCCTTAATTATTGTCCTTAGGATGTCACTACGTTGTAGGAGTTTAAAGTGATGTTTTGTCTAACCCTTCAGGTAATGAATGCATGGGAGTACAAAAATTAAATAAACACACCATGTCCTTAGATCTAGGAGAGCCTAGGCTAAGTGCTCGGGGTGCAGTCCTATACATGCATTCTACGAAAATAAAAAGCCAGACACCTAAAGAACGGGTTAGTGAATGATTGGGACTCAACCATTCACTAACCCACTCCCCCATGATTGCTCTTCACATCTAGAATCTATGTCTAAAATTTCATACGATAGCGAGTCTCCCAAAGTTAGGATTTATGTATAAGTAGTTTAAAATAGTTTCAAAATACTTATAAATATAAATATATTTTTGGAAAATAAAATAATTGAAAATAATTCAATTTATAATACATAAGTATAGGGAAACCCGCTGACCACCCTAACGAAGTCTCAGGCGATTTAAAAATATTTTGTATCCTGAAAATAATTATATTAATTAGGTAAATAATGATTAAATGGCCAAATAATGCCCCAAGACAGAGAACTATCAAAACAGCCAAAATCAGGGGCTGGAAACAGTTTCAAAACATAAAGCTCGCTCTTCTGAAAAGAACGAGGGGTTATACGTCAAAATCCGACTTAAAACAAACAAGATATGAATTTCCGAAGTTAAAACATAATAAAATAATATTTTTAAATAGTGCTGTTTCACTGGTTTTAAAATAACAGAAAATACAGATATGCTTTTTATCTGAAAATTATTTCAAAATATACAGAATTCGCAGTACATATAAAACAAGGTGCTGTGCGTCGACAGCGGATTTAAAACGGCAAAGTTATGTAATTTCGAAGTTCAAATACGATAATTAAATATTTTTTAAACATTGATGTTTTACTGTTTTGAAAATAATTGCACACAAACCCAAAATTTTCAAATAAAATCAATTCCAGAAAATGCAGAATCTAAATACGTTCAAAACAAGACGCTGTGCGTCGACAGCGGATTTGGGACGGGAAAGTTATGGAATTTTGAAGTTTAAAGTCGTTAAAGGGTAGATTTTAAAATAGTTTTAAAATACTATAAAAAAAAAGAATTAAAAGAAAAAGAAAACTTAAGGTAAATAAATAATAAAAATAATCATAAAATAGTAATTAGGTTATTAAAATAATAATTATAATCATTTCAAAAAAAAAAAAATAATCATTTAAATATATAATTACTATAATAATATATTAGAATATATATATAAAAATAAATAACAATAATAATAATAATAATAATAATAATCATAATAAAGTAATCAGTAAACTAATGATTTAAAATATTACTAATTACAACAAATAACCATAATTAAATAATAATATAAAAATAGTTACACAAAAATAATGATTTAAATAATAATTAAAAAAAAAAATATGTTTTTACTGTTTTTTATATAATTAAATAATTATAAATTAGCTTTAAACAAAATTGATTTTAAAACGACGGGGACAAAAAACCGAGCGATTCGACATATTGTGCGCGAAAAACGGAGCGAAATTGGATTCTTGGTGAATTTTTGAATGAAAAATAGGTTTTAAAATTAATTTTTATATTAAAATACCAGGCGTCGACACGTGGCGCACTCCGATTGGATCCCGTGGTTTCGGTTTCGCCGGAGTTCTCGCCGCCGGCGGGCCTAGGACACCGGAATATGGTCGGGGAAGATGAAGGGAGGTAGTAGGAGTGCTCTCTCAAAATTTCAAGGCCTGAGGTGGTCTCTAGAGAGAGGGAGAGTCAAAAGATCCTCATCATGACCTAATTTCTCCTATTTAAGTCTCTAAACTCTAGATCAACGGCCTAGATCTAATCTAAATTGAATTAGGAGGGAAATAGGAGTCAATAGGCCGTGGTTTTCAAAATCCAAATGTTTTTTGGCATTCAATCTCATTAATGGGCCTTTAAATGGCCTTAATAGGTCAAAAATGACCTATTAAAGACTTGGGTTGACCAAGTCAACCATTGACCTGGTCAACCCAGTCAAATAGGTCAAGGGGAGGGGAAGAGATCAAGCCATGATATGGGTGAGATTTGATTTCAAATGGATTTGGGCTCTTAATGGGCCTAATGGGTCAAAATTGACCCATTAGGACTTGGGTTGACCAAGTCAAAGGTTGACTTGGTCAACTCAGTCCATCATGCCCAAGTCTGGGCAAAATCGAGGTCAACAAACGGACCCCCAACAGGAGTGGCGAACAACTAGTGAACCGCTCGTGTTGGCGTTGACCGACTAAGCCGCAGAAAGGTAGAGTGGAAAACATGATCAAAAGAGTATCAGAAAGATGGTGGAAAAAGTAGGAGATTCTTCTCCTGGCCTTGCCCCATTGCGGGGGCAGAGCCTAGGAAAGAAGAGAAAGCAGCAGTGAACAAGCCAAGATTCACCAAAATGGTGAACTGGTAGTAGGGTCTTCTCCTGGCCTTACCCTTGGACAAGGGTAGAGCCTAGGATAGAACCAACAGTAAGGATCACCTAAAAAGGTGAAAACAAGGTAAGGGGACTCTCCTACAGCCTTGCCCTACAGCGAGGGCAGAGCAGAAAAGAGAATCAAAAGTAAAGATCACCTCAAGGGTGAAAAAGGTGAAGGGATTCTCCCCTGGCCTTACCCCGTAGTAGGGGTAGAGCCAAGAGAAGAACCACAAGTAAGGTAGCAAAAGCATACCAACTATCTGTCTGACTATATCGAATCAGCAGAATAGAAGGTGAAAGGGTCCCATATCCTCCTACCTATCTCATAGCAGTGGATTGGGGTGACTCAATATCTGCTTGACCAAATCGGGTCAGCAAACAAAGGAATCACAAGCCTGGTGTCTTCCTAATCGGAACAAGACACTCAGGGAAAAGGGTGGCGAGGAGTTCCTGCCAGGTGCTCTGTCAGGCCCTCTCTACCAAGTAAGTCGATGTTCACTCGGCGCATATGCCTGTGGTAGGACAAAAGAAAAAGAAAACCTCTGCCCGGTGTATGTGCCTGCAGTAGGGTCTCTATTTGGCGCATATGCCAAAAGAAGTGTAACGGAAGAAAACTCAACACAATCATCTGGCGCATATGCCAGCAATGATGTGGAGAGGAAAGAGTCACCTCTGCTCGGTGTATGTTCCTGTAGCAGAGTCCCTACCCGGCGCATATGCCTGTAGTAGGATAAAGAAAAAGCACTCAACATAATCACCCGGCGCATATGCCTGCAATGATATGAGGAGGAAAAAGTGTTGAGGAAAGCCTCCCAGGGACTCTATCAGGCTCTCTCAACTAGAAAAACCTAATATCCATCAGGCGCATATGCCTGCACTAGGATAAAAGAAAAAGAAAGGTCACCTCCGCCCGTTGTATGTGCCAGTGGCAGAGTCTCTACTTGGCGCATATGCCTATAGTAGAATAAAGACAAAACACTCAACACAATCATCTGGCGCATATGCCAGCAATGATGTGAAGAGGAAAGGGTGGTGAGGGATGCCTCCCAGGACTCTGTCGGGCTCTCTCAACTAGAAACCTAATATCCACCCGGCGCATATGCCGGCACTAGGATAAAAGGTAACAAAAGGTCACCTCTGCCCGGTGTATGTGCCGGTGGCAGAGTCTCTACTTGGCGCATATGCCTATAGTAGAATAAAGACAAATCACTCAACACAATCATCTGGCGCATATGCCAGCAATTATGTGAAGAGGAAAGAGTGGTGAGGAATGCCTCCCAGGGACTCTGTCGGGCTCTCTCAACTAGAAACCTAATATCCACCCGACGCATATGCCGGCACTAGGATAAAAGGTAACAAAAGGTCACCTCTGCCCGGTGTATGTGCCGGTGGCAGAGTCTCTACTTTGGCGCATATGCCTGTAGTAGAATAAAGACAAAACACTCAACACAATCATCTGGCGCATATGCCAGCAATGATGTGAAGAGGAAAGAGTGGTGAGGAATGCCTCCCAGGGACTCTGTCGGGCTCTCTCAACTAGAAACCTAATATCCACCCGGCGCATATGCCGGCACTAGGATAAAAGGTAACAAAAGGTCACCTCTGCCCGGTGTATGTGTCGGTGGCAGAGTCTCTACTTGGCGCATATGCCTGTAGTAGAATAAAGACAAAACACTCAACACAATCATCTGGCGCATATGCCAGCAATGATGTGAAGAGGAAAGAGTGGTGAGGAATGCCTACCAGGGACTCTGTCGGGCTCTCTCAACTAGAAACCTAATATCCACCCGGCGCATATGCCGGCACTAGGATAAAAGGTAACAAAAGGTCACCTCTGCCCGGTGTATGCGCCGGTGGCAGAGTCTCTACTTGGCGCATATGCCTATAGTAGAATAAAGACAAAACACTCAACACAATCATCTGGCGCATATGCCAGCAATTATGTGAAGAGGAAAGGGTGGTGAGGAATGCCTCCCAGGGACTCTGTCGGGCTCTCTCAACCAGAAAAAACCTAATATCCACCAGGCGCATATGCCTGCACAAGGATAGAAGGGAAGGAAAGGAAAGGTATATGTAAAAATTTTAAGGGTAGAGTCACTTAAGGAATCTCAAGCTAGCGCTCTGGTAACCACATGGTAGAGGACAAATCGTCGTGGCCACGAGTATCCAAATGCCGTCGAGATCTCTTAAAGAGCCCTAACCCTACGCAAAAGGGGAGGAGGAAGACATCAGAACGACGTCTCCCAAACAAAGGTGGAAGAGGTACACCCTCAGTCGAGGACACAAAAGGGTAATCTCATTCCAAAGGAGTAAAGAGAACTGAGTAGCGAGGGGGCACCTCTACTACGAAAGGCAGGACTAAGCCTAGTAAAAATGATTCTCAAAGAGGCTACAGTGGTGAACCCATACTAACTGATGGGGACCCTGTAAGAGATAGAAACAAGATCAAAACATCCAAAGGACCTCTCCGGCAGCTAGGAGTCGGATCTCAATGGAAAAAAATAAGTGGTAAAAGTATCTGAAAGAGCTGACTTTCTACTAGAGGATCAAAACTCAAGAAAAATGTGGTGGTAGCATCTAAGGTGTGATGCTCCACATCACCAGGTAAGAAGAAAAGAGCCAAAGTAGCGAGGTAGCATCCTCTCCACTAAGGGCAACAATTCTTAAGTAAGTAAAATCTCACAGTGGTAACACCCACACAAACTAGTGGGACCCTGTGGAAAGTAGAAGTGACCTCAACACATTCATAGGACTAATCTGGCGACTGAGCCTAGCGCATGAATGGTAAAATGGGTCACGAAAAAGTAGTAAAAGAACTGATCTTCTGCTAAAAGATCAAAGTTCTCAAAGTGGTGATGTTAGTATCCTGGGCAAGATATACTACAACACAAGGAGAAAAGTAGCTCTAGGTAGTGAAGGGGACACACCTACCACCTGAGTATGGTAATCATGTATAGAAGTAAAGTATCATCAGCAGGATCACAGTGGTAACACCTACCCTGATCGGGCAGGACCCTGTGGGGAGGAAAAAAAGCAACAACACAACATCCATAGGGCTACTCTAGCAGCTAGGAGTAGAGTATGAATGTGGAGAGTAGGGGTGCAAAGAAAACTCGGGAGCTGATCTTCTACTGGAAAATCAAAGCTCCTAAAGTCGTGGTGCTAACACCTGAGAATAGGTGTACCACACCACAACTAAGAAAACAACTCTAGGTAGTCAGGCGACATCCTCACTACCGAAGATAGTAATCAAAATCAATGATTACTAGACGGGTCACAGTGGTAACACCTACTACCCTAATTGGGTAGGACCCTGCGAGAAGTGAAAACAACCAAACAACATTCGTAGGGCTACTCTAGCAGCTAAGAGTAGGGAACGAATGCTAAAGTAAGCTGGTGAAAGAAACCAAGGAGTCGGTCTTCCGATGGAGAATCGGAGCTCCTAAAACTGTGGTGCTAACACCTGAGAACAGATGTACTACATCACAGCACAACTCTGAGGTGACAAGGGAGCACACCTGACACCTAATCTGGTAATCATGAGTGAGATCTATGATTATCATAAGACCACAGTGGTAACACCTACCCTAATCAGGTAGGACCCTGTGCGAAGTGAAGGTAACACTGCCACATTCATAGGACTACTCTGGCAGCTTAGAGTAGTTCATAAATGGGAGGTAGACTGCCAAAAGAGGGCAGTAGGGGGCGATCTCCTTCTCAGAAAGACCTAAGCCCAAAAAGTAGTAGCGATGGTTACATCTCAAAACACAATGTACTACATCACTAATGAAGAAATGCATTTAAAATTATGTAAATTAATCGACTAACTAAGTGGGAAACTCAACCTTGAGGAGATCAACAAAGTACTCTCAAGGGAGGAGAAAGAGAAACTTTTTGGAGAATTTGAGCTCTTAGAGATTTTTACCGGGTTCCTCCTATGACAAGGGCAACCGGTTTTTTTTTTTTTGTCCTCCTAAGAGCTTCCTGTTTTTTTTTTTTTTTTTTTTTTTAATCCAGGTCACATTCAAATCATTCAAATCATCTGAATCAGCTGACGAGCACAATCATATCGAAATAACAAAAGATCAACATCAGGATAGAGGATCAACACTACCACACCTGACTAGCATAGGATGGTGTGGACCCAGTATCGTACCTCCAAAAGAGTCTAAACTAATGACTTATGCATCCCTGATCACATTCAACCCATATGAAATGGACGGGGTGCTACATCTATCAGATCAAGACTGATAGGAAGAAGAGAATCTGATAGGGATAAAGGATCAATATCACCCCACCTAACTAACATAGGTGGATATGGACCCAATATCCTCTCTCAAAAGAGTGTAATCTAAAAAGACTGCGACATTCCCGATCAAATTCAACTCATGTGAATAGATTGGGGGGGCTTCAACTATCAGAGCAGGACTGATAGGAAGAAGAGAATCTCATTCAAGTAGAGGATCAACATCACCAAACCTAACAAACGCAGGAGGGTGTGGACCCAGTATCACATCTCTAAATGATCTAAATCAATGATTTAGACATTTCCTATCACATTCATCTCAAATGAATGGACTGAGGCCTTCAACTATCAGAGCAGGATTGATAGGAAGAAGCCATTCACTTTCTAATAAAGGATCAACATCACAGATCCTAACAAGTATAGGAGGGTGTGGACCCAGTCAAAAGTGATAAGTGAGCACATATTCCAAAGGAGTTTAGTACTTAACTCCCTCTAATTTTAAAAGGAACCTTAATTTAAATTTACTAACTCAGATCAAGCTCCATACTAGCTAAATCATGACATCTCACTTATATGAGTATTTTTCTCTCTTGAATTGAAATCTAATCCAAAAAAAGAATTTAAATTAGAGAAAGAAATTTAATTTTCTTTATTTCTTGTATGAGAATACACTTCCACATCTTATAAAATATCAATGTATAATGATGATTTCAAAATCATAATTTTCAGAATCAAGTATCAAAAATATCAAAAGGATATAGATTTTCTGAGATTTAGAGATTTACTAGAAAGGGAAGCCATTTACTTATAACTTTTGGGCTCTTTGAGCCACTTTCTCAACTTTCATGTGCTTTGCACAAATTTCAATTACTTTGATACACTCTGTGTATCTTTCACATTTGGCACACTTTGTGCATCTTTTTACTTTTTTGTAACTGGCTTCCTTTTCCCAAACCTCTAAAAATAAAATATTTCTCAGTTGTAAGATCATCTTCCAAGTGCAAGAGAAGAAGACTTACTTCTCTTAGACAAGGAAGAATGATCTACAAACAAATCATATCCTCTGATAAGAATGAATAGCTTGATTAAGAAAATTATAAAGTTTTATGCATCAATATACCATAGTTATCTATGAGATAGAGAATCACAAGATAATAAAGAAAATTTTCACTTCTAAATCTAATTTCAATTTGGAAAAAAGATTTTAGTTCAAAAGAAGAAATCTCTCCACCCCTAAGGTGAGATAGAGAGATCATACTCTTTCATGAGTCATCACTACAAAGCTAGTAGAACTAAAAGAAGTGAGAGAGTCGTCATAATTGTAAATCATCATTTTTTTATTGATTAATCATCAAAATAAGGGAGAACGAGGTCCTCCAGCCCAAGTGCTGGAAGGGGGCCTGTCTTCCCTTTTGAGGTTACAATCATTTTTTTTAAACATATTTTTCTAATACAGATAGAAGTAAAAAGAAAATGTGCTCATCTAGCACTACAACATAAGAAAGAAAAGAAAAAACTAGTGCTAACGAAGAAGCTGGAGTAGCAACTGTCGACTTGGCCTTGGGAGGCCTCATCTCAACTGCCTCTAAACTCTGTACAGCTTACTCAATCATCTGCTAAGTCTCCTTGGAGAGTGCTAACTGCCACTCTTCCTCAGAACTCTTGGGTAAACTGTCACTACTACTGCCCTGACTGTCACTCTGGCTGGGACTGTGGCTGGGGCTGGAAAAACCATCTGAACTGTCTGAGGGCCCTTATCCCCGGGCTGCACTAGGTCGCTGTCTTGGAGGTGTATCTGTCCTGTGGTCATCAACCTCTCAACCTTATCTTTGAACACAAAGCAATCCTCTAAAACATGCCCAACACATCTATGGTAAGGGAAATAGAGTGGGTTCTCAGTCTGACCCTCCTCCTCCACTCTACTGCTGCTGGGAAAGGTAAGTATGTTCTTCTTAGTAAGGAATTTAAATATTTTCTTCACACTCTCCCTTTTAAAGGGGTATTCCTTACTAAGCTTCTCCTGTAAGGACTGCTGACTCTCTGGAGTCCTACGGGAGGTCCTGGGCTGTGCTGCTGGCTGACTAGCTACGTGTGACTGACTAGCTGAGCGTGGCTGCTGCGGGGGTGCTGAACTGCCTAAGGGCCTCTTGCCCTTATCCACTGGTCCCTGAGTACTGTGTACCTCCCCTCTCCTGGGTGGAGGTGCCCCTGAAAACTCCTGCCGCTGAGGTCTGCGCAAAGGCTGACTCTCAACCTTAGGAGGGACTGCAGCGGGTATGCTGTCCTGTAGGCTAGTGACCTTCGTGAGTAACTTCTGGAAGGTTCTGATGCTAAATCCCTTAAGGTAGGGTGCTATCGGGCCATCTATGTTCTTCAACAAGATCTCAACTGCATGCTGCTCCTGTAACTGTGGCTCGCACTGCAAACTGAGATTTCTCTATCTGACTATGTAATCTGTGAGACTCTCTCTGGGACGCTGCCTGGTCACCACTAGCTCTCCTACTGTAACTCTGTGCTCTGTGCTAACAAACCTCTGCACAAATAACTGCTCCAACTCTGCAAAGGTCCTGACTGAGTCGTTGGGGAGGTCGGCGTACCAAGCAAACGCCACCCCCGCCAAGCTGCTGACGAACAATCTCAACATCAGTGGATCACTCCCTCCTATATTGCAGCATATTGCTCGGTACTGGGCTATATGCTGCCTCAGGTTCCCAAACCCGTCAAAAACTCTAAACCTAGGAGGGATGAAACCAGGGGGGTAAGGCTCCTGCTCGTACTCTACTGGGTAAGGACGCCCCCTGCTGACTGACTCTCCAGTCTTCCTAAAAGAAATGGCCTGCTCTACCTTCTGGACAATCAAGTCCTGGATCTGTCCTGCTGACATCTGAGCTGGCTGACTCTGAACTGAAGTAGTGTAAGGAAGTACTGGGGGTGGTGCTGGGGCTACTCTCTGGAGGTACTGGTAGCTGCTATACCTGTCACTTGAGGCATCGCCCCCAAAGCTGTCAACTGTGCTGTCATGGCTGCCATGGCTCTGGCCATCTCCGCCATCTGTGCCTGAAGACTCAGTACTGTAGCATCTGTATCAACTGATCGGGGAGATCCACCCACCTCGGGCTCTCCCTGCTCGTCCTGGTCCTCGGGCTCTCTCTCATCCGAGTGACCTCTACGGGTAACCACACATACCCGGTGAACTGGCACCTCCTCATCGGAATCAACTAGTGTGTCATCGTCATCCAAAAAGGCTCGTCGCATCGCCTCTATGTACGGGCTCATAGGAGAACCGATCCTATGAGTACTGGGTACTAAATCTGTCTCGATCCGTACTGGCGATCTGTCTGGGGCTAAAACTGAATCATCATCGACTGCCATTGGGACTGCCTCAGACCCGGAAGGAACTGCCAAATCCGTCTGATCAACCTCATCCTCTGGCTGCTCTGTCTCTGCCAGTGGTGCTGACTCAACTAACTGAACAGGGTCGACAGGGGTGTCTGCCTGTCGACATCTCCAAACCCACCTCCTACGGCGGGGCACTGTACCGGCAACTGGCTGCTCCGGGGCTACTACCTCTGAACTGATCTGAGGTCGGGGTAGGCTCCTGCTGCTGTCTCGTCCGTCCTCGACGACGTGGGCGTCGTCCTACAGCTGGAGTGACTACCGGTGGTCTGACTACTGGGGCTGCAGGCTGCTGGGGTGTCTCCCCCCTCTGCCAACTGTAGAGTCTCCTCGCAGTCTGTCGTCGTAACTGAAAGGTAGCCCGAGAAATCTGACGGGAGTAAGCCCTCCCGACTGACGGGCCCTCTGCCACGAGCTAAGCGGATGATGTTCTGAATCCTCTGGGTGAGGGCTCGGACACCAGCGTCCCTGGGTACCCTAGCTCGGGGGTAGAGTAGTGACAGGACAGGAGGAGCTGCCGCTATACGGACAACATCCTCCTCATCTCCACTATGCGTCAGTGGGGAGAAGCGTCCTCCCTGAACTGCCTCCAACTCGGGGGCTACCATCACCTCAGGAGTAGGTGCCTCAACAACTGGACGTGGCCTCCGCTGCCTAGGAGCCACTCTCCTCTGCCTCTGAACTAACTCGTCGTCGAACAAACAAGTGCATCTGCCATCCGCTGCCTCTCTGCCTCTGACGCAGCTAGACGGAGCCTCCTGTTCCTATTCCTCCGGGCCCTTCTCCCGAGGCCGGAGGTGGAGGTCGAGGGAACATCTGAACCCACTGCCTGGGTGGCAGGGGGGACAGGAACAACTGGAAGTGCCGGGGTCTGCCCGGCAGCCTCGGGGTGAGAAAGCCGAGCGAAAACAGAAACCCGGCCAGAAGAAGGCGAAGGCACCTCGGTCTGGGCACCCCTCTTCCTAGTGGAAGTGGGAGGGGGAACCCGAACACGAGGTACTTCCGCTGGAACAACGGGAGCAACAGTAGTAGCAGGCTGCCGGCGCTAAGGGGCCGGAGCAACCTGTGCTGCAGGAGCAGCAGGCACTGGATGCCGGACCGCTGGACGAACGGGGGGAACTACAGCAGGCTGCCGGCGCTGAGGGGCCGGGGCAACCTGTGCAGCAGGAGCGACAGGCACTGGACGCCTGACCGCTGGAACAGCAAGTGGCCTAGGCACTGGTCGCCTAGCCACAGGGCGCACTGGCTGCGCAGGAACAGGAACAGGACGTGGTGCTCGGACTGGGTGCCGAGCAGCAGGACGTCCAAACGGGCGCATGGCTGCGCGTCCTCTCCTCTGAGGAGGAGAGAATGCAGCAGCCTCCGCCGGGGTCGGCCCGCCAAGAGTGACGAAGGCCGAGTCAGTGAAGGAACCAAAAGTGATTCCTCCCACTGGCGGACTAGCGAGCAGGGACTCAGGGAGAGTCACCCGCGCGTCCGAACCGAAAGCAAAGGTAACGAAAGGTACGAAGGAAGCCATGGCACTGCTGCCAAGAAAAGAAAGTGAAAAGGTCAGTAAGACTGAAAATCAAGAAAGAATGGACGAGTAAGAATTTGATATGATAGATAGAAATGGATAAAGGACGGAATAGCCTGCTTGGCTGGAAAGAAGTAGAGTAGGGAAGAAAATCCTAGCTAAGGGAAAGGAACCCTAACTAAGGAGAGACCCTGACTAAGAGTGGGACGGACCTAATCTAAGGAGTACCAATCCCGGAGTACACACAAGAAAAGATAATATATAATCCAAAGATGGAGAGAGAAACTAGTCCCACCGTGGTCGCCAGAAACCTGTGGACCTCCGAAAGAGCACCGCTCGTGGGGTAAGAACGCAGAGGGTACGGCCGCACTATCCCGTGGGACAAAACGATCGTAGGCCTCTACACTCGACACGAATGGGTCGATGGAAGGGCAGATTGGATCGTGCATACGACTAACCATTGGGGATAGATGCTGTCGCCAGCACACCCCGATGGGTAGTAATATACACGACCTAGTCACGGGTTTCCCCCACCCGATACAAGAGATCAAGTGGGGTAAAGTAGATTGCGGGGCTAAGTTTCCCACGGGCGCAAGCCCCCGTGGTTAATTACATCCCAGGCCGGAGCCCGAGAAAACTCTCGATTAAGGATCATATATTATTTCTTCTTAAAATGGGATTGGCACGAGGGGATAGACTAAGAAGTCCTACTCAAAAGGAAAGAAGTGTCTCAAAAGGGGTGAATCAAACATGCGTGGTCCATACCAGCATTCGGAGGCTCTAGGGCACTAAACAGAAACTGGAGAAAGAAAGACAAGCAATCAATCACATGCGTGAGAGAAAGATGGAGGTGGCGTCATCCTGTGACGTGGATAAGTAGGATTTAGAGTCCCCGAAAGAAAGAGATCTACCTACTATTTAAGGCATACTACGAGACCGAGTGTAGTAGCCTCGAACCCTAAATCTAGATTGGACTTAGTGTTCGACACACACTAAGACCAGTGTCCTAGCTAATGCGATGCAAAACCTGGACTTATCCCGGCCTGGATTGGGGGAGCCAGCTAACCACCTAATCGATTCAAAGCCATGCTGTCAAGTCAATTATGAAAGATGGGTGGATGGTATAGTTCTTTGGAAATAGGACTGACATCTAGAGAGTTTCCTAAGTGGTCCTAGACTTATGTGGGTCAGATGCTCCTAGCTAATGCAATTAAATTTTAATTAAATTGATTTCTAATGCAATGCATGCTAGTTGAAATGTCAGCTCATGAATGCTATAGAACTTTAAAAACAGGCTTATAGAAAATAATTTTTTGAAAAGACTGGGTCTCCCTAGGTCCGGCACTTCATCCTCATAGGCCAGATTATCCGGACTCAACCCGCAGGCAGGGAGATGTCTTATAACAAGGAAAGAAGAATGCAGTAATATGCATGCGACCCCGGACGATTCCGGTAATTCCCTAGGTTCGTTAAGTTTCTATGTTATTTAAGACTTAAATATTAAATTTTTGGTTATGAATAGAAAAATTTTTATGATCCTTAAAGAGCCTAACGAAAATCCAGGCGAAAACAAAATCGGCATGCAAGAAAAGAAACCTAAGAGAAGCAGGCAATTTCTACTGCGCAATCAGGTAAACACATCAATATAAATCAAACTAATCAAGTAAATGTCCATAGGCCAACTGCCCTTTAATTACAACCCAGGGTATGCAGAAAAGTAAAGTGGCCGGGCACCACTGCCAACAACCCGGATTTCTAAGCCTATGACAGACGCCAACAAATTTGAGTGGGATATTGGGTCTTCAAATCTTTAGTCTTCTAGATATCTTCTCCTTGGACTTCTTGGATCTCTCCTCCTTGGATCTCTCCTCCTTAGACTCCTTGGATCCGTCGTGGCTTGAATATCCAAACGAAGAGACAATTCCCCCAGTATGGGGGTATTGCCTTTTCTCTTTAGATATCTAAAGCCATCCAGCTCGATCTTCCAAATGGAAGAAGACTCTCCTCTTAAGGATGCCTTCTTCTTTTAGAATCCGAGCTGGATAAGAATATCCCAACTCAAAAGTTGTTTTCACAACTCTTAACAATTTATTACAAACAAATTACATTAATTAAAAGCAGTAAATCTAAGAAGCCCTGCAAGGTTATCCTATAAAAATCATCCCAAGCAGTTTTATATAAAAAAAAAGAAAGTGCTAACACCATTGATCCTGTGCCAAGCCATGCTCTTAATTATGAGGGCTAAGCAGCTCCATCTGTGCAGTTATAATTATAAATTTTAGCCCTCATTTTATTTAGGGGGGGAAGCTGAGCAAGCACCTGCATAAAACACTATTAGAAATCATTATGATGCTCCCCCTTTTTATTAGCATTGAGCATGGCCACCTGCACAGAAGAATAATATATATATGACGTTCCTAACCTAGGGGTAAATCTAGCGCTCATCACATCACAGAGTACATAAAAAGTAAGCAAACACAGCAATCATTTTTCAAACAGCATGCAATGAAATCCACGGAAAGCTCCGGCACACAGCAGAAAAGTAAATCCCGGCGGCCTAACCTAGCTCTAGAAGTGGTGCCCTAGCAAAACAATTCTATGTGTGTGTAAGGTTAGTGGGGTTTGGATAGATCCTAAGTAGGATAGTTAGTTAAAGTTAGCTAGAGTTCAGGTTTGTTGGGGGTCTGAAAAGAGAATTTTGTTAAAATCCAAATATTAGTGAATTAGGGTCCATTTTAATTATTTCAGTTTGTTGATCAATTTTAAGGGGTTGGGATATTCATATTTGAAGTTCAAATTGCATTAGCCAATTTTGGAAAGTCCCGGGTCCTCCTAGGAACTAGACTAAAGGTCCAAAAAGTCACTACTATGGGAAAAAGGCTAAATCTAGGATTCCTAACACCTTAGAAAAATGGTAGATCTTAATACGAGTAGTTAGACAGGTAGTAGGCTGAAATCGGAGTTTCCTATCCAAAGTTATGAATTTTCTAAGTTTCGGGGTATTTATTGAAATTTCTAAATTTCCTACTAAAATAGCCTTTTTTATTGTTTTGCTCCAAATCAGCTCCAAACTGATTGGAATCACTCCCAAAGGTCAGGGATGACCAGAAAAAGTGTTCCCAAGTATTTGGAGAAGATTTGGGATTTTTATTAATTTTTAATGATTTATTAGGGGCAAAACGGTAATTTCCACCTATGGTCAAATTAGGGGTCAACCTGAGGTCAAACTAGGGAACCCTATTTATCTAAGGTCAGGGATCAGATTCTGGTCAGTTTGAGGTATTATGGGTAATTTTCTGACCTAAGGTGTATTTATTGTAATTTCCGGAAGGTCTCGGGGCCTTAATTAACCAGTTAATTAGGGTTAGTTAGCTAAGGGCTTTAAAAGCTCCTAAAAATTCCTAGAAAATTCAGTGATGTTTCATATGTCACTAAGTTTTAAGTGTGGGGGTTTTCATGTCAATCAGGGATCTATCCTAGCTCCTAGAAAACTTCTAAGTTCGCTAGACGAGTCCTTAATTATTGTCCTTAGGATGTCACTACGTTGTAGGAGTTTAAAGTGATGTTTTGTCTAACCCTTCAGGTAATGAATGCATGGGAGTACAAAAATTAAATAAACACACCATGTCCTTAGATCTAGGAGAGCCTAGGCTAAGTGCTCGGGGTGCAGTCCTATACATGCATTCTACGAAAATAAAAAGCCAGACACCTAAAGAACGGGTTAGTGAATGATTGGGACTCAACCATTCACTAACCCACTCCCCCATGATTGCTCTTCACATCTAGAATCTATGTCTAAAATTTCATACGATAGCGAGTCTCCCAAAGTTAGGATTTATGTATAAGTAGTTTTAAAATAGTTTCAAAATACTTATAAATATAAATATATTTTTGGAAAATAAAATAATTGAAAATAATTCAATTTATAATACATAAGTATAGGGAAACCCGCTGACCACCCTAACGAAGTCTCAGGCGATTTAAAAATATTTTGTATCCTGAAAATAATTATATTAATTAGGTAAATAATGATTAAATGGCCAAATAATGCCCCAAGACAGAGAACTATCAAAACAGCCAAAATCAGGGGCTGGAAACAGTTTCAAAACATAAAGCTCGCTCTTCTGAAAAGAACGAGGGGTTATACGTCAAAATCCGACTTAAAACAAACAAGATATGAATTTCCGAAGTTAAAACATAATAAAATAATATTTTTAAATAGTGCTGTTTCACTGGTTTTAAAATAACAGAAAATACAGATATGCTTTTTATCTGAAAATTATTTCAAAATATACAGAATTCGCAGTACATATAAAACAAGGTGCTGTGCGTCGACAGCGGATTTAAAAAGGCAAAGTTATGTAATTTCGAAGTTCAAATACGATAATTAAATATTTTTTAAACATTGATGTTTTACTGTTTTGAAAATAATTGCACACAAACCCAAAATTTTCAAATAAAATCAATTCCAGAAAATGCAGAATCTAAATACGTTCAAAACAAGACGCTGTGCGTCGACAGCGGATTTGGGACGGGAAAGTTATGGAATTTTGAAGTTTAAAGTCGTTAAAGGGTAGATTTTAAAATAGTTTTAAAATACTATATAAAAAAAAAAGAATTAAAAGAAAAAGAAAACTTAAGGTAAATAAATAATAAAAAATAATCATAAAATAGTAATTAGGTTATTAAAATAATAATTATAATCATTTCAAAAAAAAAAAATAATCATTTAAATATATATAATTACTATAATAATATATTAGAATATATATATAAAAATAAATAACAACAATAATAATAATAATAATAATAATAATAATAATCATAATAAAGTAATCAGTAAACTAATGATTTAAAATATTACTAATTACAACAAATAACCATAATTAAATAATAATATAAAAATAGTTACACAAAAATAATGATTTAAATAATAATTAAAAAAAATATGTTTTTACTGTTTTTTATATAATTAAATAATTATAAATTAGCTTTAAACAAAATTGATTTTAAAACGACGGGGACGAAAAACCGAGCGATTCGACATATTGTGCGCGAAAAACGGAGCGAAATTGGATTCTTGGTGAATTTTTGAATGAAAAATAGGTTTTAAAATTAATTTTTATATTAAAATACCAGGCGTCGACACGTGGCGCACTCCGATTGGATCCCGTGGTTTCGGTTTCGCCGGAGTTCTCGCCGCCGGCGGGCCTAGGACACCGGAATATGGTCGGGGAAGATGAAGGGAGGTAGTAGGAGTGCTCTCTCAAAATTTCAAGGCCTGAGGTGGTCTCCAGAGAGAGGGAGAGTCAAAAGATCCTCATCATGACCTAATTTCTCCTATTTAAGTCTCTAAACTCTAGATCAACGGCCTAGATCTAATCTAAATTGAATTAGGAGGGAAATAGGAGTCAATAGGCCGTGGTTTTCAAAATCCAAACGTTTTTTGGCATTCAATCTCATTAATGGGCCTTTAAATGGCCTTAATAGGTCAAAAATGACCTATTAAAGACTTGGGTTGACCAGTCAACCATTGACCTGGTCAACCCAGTCAAATAGGTCAAGGGGAGGGGAAGAGATCAAGCCATGATATGGGTGAGATTTGATTTCAAATGGATTTGGGCTCTTAATGGGCCTAATGGGTCAAAATTGACCCATTAGGACTTGGGTTGACCAAGTCAAAGGTTGACTTGGTCAACTCAGTCCATCATGCCCAAGTCTGGGCAAAATCGAGGTCAACAAGTCTTCTTTTCAGTCTAATAAGGATCTTAGAACAAGTAAACCATTGAAGATTTTATATATGGATATTTTTGAACCAGTTGGAACTATAAGTCTATGAGGTAAGGTATACGGATTTGTGATTGTGGATAATTACTCAAGATTCATATGGGTTAGATTTCTATATCATAAAAGTGAATCATTTGAGGAATTTAGAAATTTTTTGACTTGGATTTAAATGAAACTAAGATGTGAGATTATGACTATTCAAAGTGATCATTGAGGATAATTTGAGAAAGAAAATTTTATGGATTTTTGTAAGTAAAAAAGAATTTATCATAATTTTTTTGCACCTAGAACCCCTCAGCAGAATGGGGTAGTCGAAAGGAAAGACATAACATTAATAGAAGTCGCTCGAGCCATGTTGGCAAAATACTCACTTCCTAAATATTTTTGGGCTGAGGCAGTTAGAATGACATGTTATGTTATGAATATGGTGAATATAAGATCAAACTTAAATAAAACACCCTATGAGTTACTAAAAGGAAGAACACCAAATTTGTTACATTTGTATATCTTTGGATGTAAGGTGTTCATACATAATAATGGAAAATCTGCTATAGGAAAATTTGATCCAAAATCAGATGAAGGAATTTTTATAGGATACTCAAGTGTTGGAAAATCTTATAGATTATTCAATAAAAAAATATTGGTAATTGAGGAAACCAAATATGTTATATTTGATGAATATGGAATTTTAAAAGAGCTAATTGCTGAAGAGGATGAGATAGAGATTAACTTCCAAAATATTAAGAAAATTAATTTGGAAGAACAAATTGGAGATAGAAAATCCAGTGCCTAAAGATTTGAAATTTTCTAAAAACCACCCAAAGGAGTTGATTATAGGTGAACCTAGTGAGGGTGTTAGAACTAGGCATGGACTGAACAAAGAAGTCAATCATTCAACCTTTATTTCAATAATAGAATCCACAAATATTGATTAAGCACTTTGGATGAATTTTGGATATTGGCTATGCATGATGAATTAAATAAATTTGTAAGAAATGAAGTTTGGGAATTAATTGCAAGGCCAAAGAATCAAAGTATAGTTGGAACTAAGTGGGTATTCAAGAACAAAATGAATGACTCAAGAGTAGTCTTTAGAAATAAAGCTAGATTAGTGGCTAAGGGGTATAATCAGATTGAATGGATTGATTTTGAGGAGACTTTTTCCCCTATAGCCAGACTTGAAGCAATTAGGGTTTGGTTAGTCTTTGCCTATTTTAGAGGATTTAAGTTGTATCAAATGGATGTTAAAAGTGCCTTTTTAAATGGGGTAATTCAAGAGGATATTTTTTGTAGAATAACCTCCAGAGTTTGAAAATTCTAAACACCCAAATCATGTTTTCAAATTGAAAAATGCATTATATGGATTGAAACAGACACCTAATGCTTAGTATGAGAGGTTGAGCACCTTCCTACTTGAGAGATCTTTCGAAAAAGAAAGTGTTGATACAATTCTCTTTTTGAAGAAATTTGGAGAAGATATACTAATTGTATAAATTTATGTTGATGATATCATCTTTTGATCTACAAAAAAAATCTTTGTGATAATTTTTCTAAAATAATTAGTGAATTTGAAATGAGTTTAATGGGAGATTTGAGCTACTTTCTAGGCTTTAGCATTAAGCAAATTGAGAAATATACATTTCTTAGTGAGTCAAAAGATGTTAAGGACATCACCAAAAAGTATGAAATGGATAATGCTAAACCTGTTAGTACACCTATGAGTTCCTCAGTTCAGTTGGATAAGGACCCTAAGGGAAAAATCTTTTGATCAAAAGAAATTTAAAGGGATAATTGGATCTTTACTTTACCTGACAGCTAGCCGACCTGATATCATGTTTAGTGTTTATTTATGTGCTAGATTTTAATCATATCCAAAAGAATCACATTTGACAGTAGTGAAAAGGATATTAAGATATCTGTTGGGAACTCAGAACTTAGGAATTTGATATCCTAAGTTTAGCTCTTCATTTGAAATTATTGGATATTCAGATTCGGACTTTGCAAGTTGTAGGGTTGATAGAAATAGCACTTTTGGAACTTGTCAATTTATTGGAAATTCTTTAGTCTCTTGGTCTAGTAAAAAACAAAATTCAGTAGCTCTATCTACTGCTGAAGCTGAATACATTGCATTAGGAAGTTGTGTGACATAAGTACTTTGGTTGAAACAACAGTTGATTGATTTAGGATTAACAATATGCACTATTCCCATTTATTGTGATAACACTAGTGCTATTTGCATTTTAAAAAATCCTATTCAACATTCAAGAATCAAACATATAGACATAATACGTCATTTCATAAGGGATCATGTATCCAAAGGAGAAATAGAACTCATTCATGTTACTACTGAAAATCAACTTGCAGACATTTTTACAAAACCACTAGCCTTTCATACTTTCAGTATATTAAGAATAAGGTTTGGTGTGATTGATTTGAATGCTTAAATAAAGATATCTACAACATTGATATGTGTTTTTATAAGTATGATTTTAAATTTTGTGTTTTTCCATTTATGTTTTATTTTTGCTCGTATCATTTTGAATTTTCTTGTTCTGTTTGTTTGTATAAAAAAAATTGTTTCTGAAAAGTATTCTTCACATCAAAAAAATTTTAAACAAAATTTGAAAATTTTGTATGACATTCGTCTATAAAAAATTCATTTCGTATAGGACGAATCAAGTTGTGTATTGACGGTTGATTTGAACGGTTTGCATGAAGTTTTTTAGTTTTTAATACAGTTCTTCTGTACAATCATATCGTTCGTCTGGACGATGTATATTCAATTGTATGTGCATGCCTTGATGAATGTATGGATAAGAACAGTTTTGATCCCATTCGTACGTACAAACCCATATTTGTACATACGAAACATGTGTTACTTGAAGTAGGGGATGATTCAAACGATCATTCTAATGATCTTAAATAACTGATCGTCCCGGGATGAACACCTGTTCATCCGTACGATAGTCTGGTCAAAAAGTCTGTACGAAAGGATGCCTCGTAACTTGTATGATTACGAGAAGCAGTTTCATTTTTAACGCATGTATTCGTACATACGAAATTTCCATTCGTCTGTACGAACAAAAAATTCGTACTGGACGAACCAAACTTTCGTATGTACGAACAACCATTTTTCTTTAAATTGGCAAGGTATAGATGTTAATCTTGATTCACCTTAATATCATTTTTAAACCATCAAATCATTTGTGATATTTTCAAATGGCCAACTCAAGCAAAAGATCCAGATAAAAGGAGTTTACTAAGGGTCCCCCTAGAAATGTCCATGAAAATTTCTTGTCCAAAGAAAAAGTGGAATCTTTCCCTAGGTTTGTATCTGCCAAACTAACTCCTTATAGAGTGTTGATTCAAGAAAATAGAGTCTATCAAATCCTACCCCTCTTTGCTTCAATTCAATTTGAGTTTATCCTCACATTGATCTATTCCTTCAATATTTATACATTTCACTATTTTCTGGCAAACATGACTTTTAACTCTGATCAGGATAGGGTTAGATCTTATGTTTTATGTAAGAATGTAGAAATAACCAAATAGGACTTGGGAGCCTTTTTAAAACTTAGGATTGAAGGAATACGAGCTCATACCTTGACTTCTTCTACTACTTATGATTGGAGTGAGATTAACCGAGTTCTTAGAGGGATTAGGCAAGAAATTCATCTGGCCAAAGTGAACACTTTACATCAAGATGCTAGAATCATTGATAATGTGCTTAGAACTTACATCATTTCTAAAGCTGGTGATAGAATTAATATAACCCCTCTTCTTTCTATTGTCACTTATCTGATTATTACTGGCCAACCTATTAATGAAGCCCAACTTATTCTTGACTACCTTTATGGACTTTATGAGATTGGCCATGAATCCCATAAGAGAAAGAAGAACATTGCTCTAGGGCATCTTATGACTTACATTCTTGACAAGAAGTACGATTTAGTTCACCTTGATACGTCTCACCTTGAGGAGCCATTATTCTACAATGATGGTTCATTCTGTGTTATCCTTTCAAAACATGATGAAGGTTCTGACTTTGAGAGAGAGGAGAGAGCACCTGCACCAGCTCCTGCTCATGAACCAAACTATCAAGATATGGTTCACAGGTTTGACCGTATTGAGACTCATTTTGATCACCGCTTTGATCAAATTGAGAATCACCTACAGCAGCAGGATGTGCAGCATCAGCAGGACATGAGTTGGATGAGAGGCTAACTCAATGCTGTGAGCTCTAATATGGCTATGATGAGAAGTTACTTCAATTTCTTCAACCAGCCACCTCCAGATCAGGGTCCTTCAGAGTGATGATTGTACTTCTTTCCTGAGTCTTTCTACCTGTGATGAGTTGATGTGATGTTATGTAGTTGTGTTGTTAGTTTTTTTTTTATGTGTTTGAAAAATGATTTTATTGATATCAATCACAATCAATGTGATATCCTTTTTTATGATATCAATAAAAGTTATCCTGTCCTATTTTAACGTTTTTAATTTCTTATTAGAAATGTGTATTAGTATATATGACAATCCCTAAAATATTGATCCTATAAGTGCTATATTTTTAAATGCAAAAAATAAATTAAATTAATTAGAAAATTTACTTTTTCAAAAATTTTAAGTTATTTATAACTTGATCTAGTTAAGAATGTCAAATCTCATATTTCTTGTTAGACTAACATAATTTTAGTATTATTATTATAACTTTGATGTTTTCTTATTTTTATTTCTGTTTTTAATATAAATATTATTGTACTTAGAGAAATTTGAGATTTTAGATTATTGATTTTGGAAAGATTAAATAAACATTCAAAAATGTACAAATGTACAAAAATAAAAAAATGCGCAATGGTTCGAAATTTGAAAAAGAGGCACAAAATAAGCTCACAAGTAAAAAGATGTACAAAATGTGCCACAAATATTGAAAAGATGTGCAAAGCACCACAAGTGCTATTTTTTCTAAAAAAAATTCTTTCCTCAATCTTTCAATCTTTCAATTCAAATTAATCTTCTGTACAATTTTATTTAGTATTGAAATATGAAATATACAAATTTTATGTTCATCAACTTTGCAATGATTTTGTTTATCTCATTGTCTAAATTGATTCATGATTTTGATAATTTGTTTCTTGTCATTACTATATTTATACTTAAATAATATGAATCTTTCTATTTTCTAAATGAAATTTTTTTCTTTTGCAATTATACCAAAATCTCTTTCAAGGATCAATCATCAAAGACTTGTCATATGACTTCTTACATTTTTATAGTTGTTTGTTTCTTCTTCTCTTTTTGTTTTTGTCAAAATGGGCGAGAAATATTATTCGTATCGTTGCATTTGTTTTATGTTTTATTGCATTAAATATTGTTCGTATCGTTGCATTTTGTTTTATTTGTTCATAACTATCGTCTCTATGTCTTTTCTGTATGTTGTTTCTGAGTTTTTTTAGTGTTTATCATAGTTTATGTTCAAGTTACTGTGTGTTACTATGTGTTCAAATCAAAAATTTTAAAAACAAAATTTTTTTTGGTCAAATGCCCCTTATTCTCACATGCTTATTAATTCAGTTGGAGTTTAGGAGAAATTTATAACTTTAAAATTTATACAAACCATAATTATTTTGTCATCATCAAAAGGGGAGAGTTTATTGAAAAGAGTTGCTACTTAGTTTTGCATGTCTTACTTTCCTACAACTTGTATGTTTTGATGATACCAAATATTATTATTCTGATTGTTATATTCTCCTAACACATTTTTGGAAGAATTATTTTCGCTCTTGTGTGTACTAACGTTTCAGGAAAATCATACTCCAGATTGTTGAAGACTTCAAATGAAATTCAGCTGAATATATTTTATAAAATGAAGTATGTGTTTTTCTTTTGATTAAGTCTGAGAGAGTGAGTTTGTAATTGTAACTTAACACACACACACACACACTAAGGGAGAGGTTTAAAATTAATAATTTTTGAAACTGATCATACAGTACGAACCATATTCGTACGGGACTATCTGGTCAGTTTTTTCTCCTATAAGAGCAAGTAAACGAATGAGGGAGAGTAAAAATTTTTCTAAGTACAATTCATCCAAACGATTATTATGATCATCTCAGGACGATGCTCTCTAGACACGTTCATTTTTATGATGTTTTCCTGCGTCCCAGGACGATGCTCTCTAGATTCCTTCTTCCATACGATAATTATGTTCATCCCATGACGATGCTCTCTGGATGCGTTCATTTTTTGATGTTTTCTTGTGTCCCAGGAAGATGCTCTCTGGCAGCCTTCATCCATATGATAATTACGTTCGTCCCAAGATGATAGGCTTTGTTATGGAAACATAAGAGTCATTCAATTTTTTTTTTGTAAAAATGAACTATATAAATAACTATTCGTACCGGATGAACATAGTTCGTACGGGACGATGATCAGATATGAAGTGAAATCGTACAAGTTTACTTTTAGTTCATACACAACATCTGTTACACTGTTCGTCAATATGAATTAGGATCGTACGGGACAATCGATAACGCACAGATTTGAATAATTGCAGTTTTTGGATGGTTTTTCGTGTCTTTCATATAAAAGGTCCACTTAAAACTGTATTGTAATCTTTTTGTCCACTGGTCTTCATGCAAATTGAAGAGAGATTGAAGGAGAGAGTGTGAGAGAGTGTTTGAAGGAGATTTCTTACCACTGGAACGTGAAGGGTTCACTTGGTACTCAAAGGTAAGGATCTTTATTTGTGAATTATGATTACTTCATTCTTTTCTCTTGTCCTTCCAGATTTCTCATGAGAAGATCTCTCTTAAGGAGATCTGGTTCTCTGCCGACACTCGAGGAGTGTAAACAGTGGGAGGTTCTCTGCCTCAACTTGGAGAAGTGTAAAAGGACGAAAGATTCTCTACCTACATTTAGAGAAGTGTGAAAAAGGATGAAAGGTTCTCTACCTACACTTGGAGAGAGTGTGAATAGCGGTAAATTTCTCTGCCTACACTTGGAGGGTGTAAAAGGATGATGATTCTCTACTGCACAGGATAGTGGTGGAAGAGAGGTTTTGTAAATGCTTCTCTGCCTTGCTGTGAAGGCAAAAGGATAGACACTACGTGGTAATAGTGTAATACCTAAAGTGGGAGACTTCAGGGAGTGGATGTAGGTCGTGTTTGACCGAACCACTATAAATCTTGTGTCTTTTTATTTTTCCGTTGCTTTTTACTATACTGTTTCTGTTTGATCTGTGGTTGAAGAATCATTTAAAAAAAAATTCTTTTAAAAAGTTTTGAATTATTTTAAAATTATAAAAGGGTGGTGAAAATTTTTAATTACTAATTCACCCCCCCCCCCCTCTTGGTTAGCCGCTGGGGCATAAGCTTAGGTCTAATAATCTAATTCATATTTAACTAGTTTCAACAAATTTCACCCAAGCAGTTAATTATAGTAAAAATAAAGTACAAAAAATAATCAAAAAGAACACACCAGATTTATAATGGTTAGATCAAACTTTGACCTACGTTCACTCCTCGGAGGCGCCCTCCAAGTATTGTAATAAACCTTTAGTGACTCTCCTTTTGCCCCGACAGCTAGGCGGAGAAGCACTTGCAAAATCACTTCCACCTTCCCCGGTGCACCGGAGGAGCCATGTCCTTTGAAACCAAAGAGATCTTCTTCTTTCCAAAACTTCCCTCAAGATGAACCTTGAATCCGATGGTACTAAGGTGCAAGCTTGCCGGAGCAACCATGTGAAATCCACTCCACACTCCATTGAAACCCCCTCCAAGGATCTTCTTCCTCTCTCAAACTCTACCCTTTCCTCTCTCCCTTTTAAGTTCTCTCTTCAAGTTTTCTCCAAAATAACGAAGCTTCAATGGCTGCCAAAGACACTTATCAAGTGCCTTGACAAAGCATAAATAAAGGGCTTTGAAAAACCCTAAGAATTAATCTTGGCAAAAATCATCCAGGATGATCACACGATTGTCTTGAATGATATGCTTAAAAAGAGGGCTTCAGAAAACCCTAAAACTCAATTTTGACACCAAATATTGTCTAGGACGATCGCAAGATCGTTCCGTACTATGTGCTTAAAAAAAGGGCTACAAAAAATCCTAAAAATTCAATTCCATCGCCAAAAATCATCTTGGATAATCGTAGGATCGTCTAGTATGATGTGCAGAATTTGACCTGATAGTCCCGGACAATATTAGGATAGTCCAGGATGATCAGTGCAAATTTGGATAGATCGTCCAGGATGATGTTATGGATCATCCTGGATGAGTAGAAGAAAAATTATGATATTTCATCTTGTACAATTTTGGAAAATCAAGTATGTCGGCAAACATCTTCCTATATAATTAACAGATCGTCTAGGAAGATCATATTGAAAAATTGATCCATAATTAATCCCCTAAAAACATGATCAATATAAGCATGATTTATATTGATCGTCCGGGATGATTAGAACAAAAATTGAATCTTAAAAGCTTGCCTAAATTGTCATTGGCGGCTATTTTCCAAGATCATAAAGGACCATCCTGGACGATCCAAAATTATCCAGTACGATTAGTTCAAAACTTGAACTTATGATTTTAACTAGATCTCACTCCCCTGAGTGTGTGTGTGTGTGCATGGTCACCAAGCAAGCATACTCCCTTACAAGACTTGACTCAACAAATTAATATTACATCAATGAATATTATAGACCCTTTACAACATAACATTATTCAACCCAATATTGAGCTCTAATTCTTTGTTTGATGTTGCATGTTATTCCTAAAAATGTTAGTATATACACAAACAAATATAGAATGAAAAATACTATGATATATAAAGATGATTGTTATCATCAAAAATATAAAACTCGTGAGCTCGAGTCACAACACTCTCCCCCTCTCTCAACCTCACCTCCTCTCTATCCCTTATGAAGTATACTCTCCCAATAAGAAAACATCTCAGACTTCTCAGACATGCTTTCCATAAAATACTATAAGAGTTTATAAAAGTGGGCTCTCTCAAAAACTCTAATTTTCAATTTTAAGCCTTTAATTTGTACAGTACGACTAGATCATCAAATCATACAATATGATCATTAGTGATAATTTGATCTTATTAATCTCTTTAAACTTTCTAAGTTTAAAATTAAATAAACATATTACTCATTATATAGGGATAAAAATTCATGTTATTTAATTAATTAAATAAACTTTGAACTTTGCAAGTTTTCTATGTCGAGATTTTCTAGAAAATCTTGCAGCATAATGACTCTAACTCATAAAAAAATACAGCAGCCCCGACTCTTTGGCTCTATATTCCAAATAGTATATCATCAATATAAATCTAAAAATTGAATAGGTTTTCTCTCCTCCTTTCTTTAGAAATAGGGTGGTGTCTACACTACCTTTAACAAAATCTCTAATCTAGAAGGAAAGTGCTCAACCTTTCATACCAAGCTCTAGGTGTCTGCATTTTAACCCATATAATGCCTTCTTTAGTTTGAATAAATGATTGGAAAATTTAGAGTTCTCAAAACCTAGGGGTTGCTCAACATACACATTCTCTTTAATTACCCTTTTAAGGAAGGCACTTTTAAAATCAATTTGATATAGTTTGAATCTTTTAAAGCAAGTAAAAGGCTTACAACACTCTAATGGCTTCCCGTCTTGCTGCAGGATAAAAAGTCTCTTCAAAGTCAATCCCTTTAATTTGATTGTACCCCTTAACTACTAATCTAGCATTATTATATTGATTAGTATTTTCTCCTAACACATTTTGGAAGAAATATTTTTGGCTCTTGTGTGTACTAACATTTCAGGAAAATCATACTTTAGATTGTTGAAGACTTCAAATAAAGATCTAAGTATAATATTTTGTAATTTGGAGTCAGTATTTTATTCATCTTTGAGTCAAAGAGAGTGAGTGTGATTGTAATTGAGTAACTTAGCACACACACACTGGGGGAGATCTTTAAAAGTAAAAATTTCTTATACTGATTGTACGGGATAAACCAAGTTCGTACGAGACAATCAAGTCAGTTATACCCCACGGAGAGCAATAAAATGAACAAGAAGTGAGAAAATTTTTCTAAGTCCTGATCATTCAGACGAATTTACCCAGTTCATCCCTGGATAACGACCTCTATTTTCTCACTTTGTGTTATTTGTACAGATGAATTTCCTTATTCATCCCTGGACGATGTTCTCTGACTTCACATTTATACTGTTCGTCCAGACAATTTTACCCTATTCGTCCCTAGACGATGTTCTCTAACTTCACATTTATACTATTCGTCCAGACAATTTTACTCTATTCATCCCCGAACGATATTCTCTAACTTCACATTTATACTGTTCATCCAGACGATTTTACCTTATTCATCCCTGGACGATATTCTCTGACTTCACATTTATATTGTTCGTCCAGACGATTTTACCCTATTCGTCCCTGGACAATGTTCTCTGACTTTATATTTATACTATTCATCCAGACAATTTTACCATGTTCATCCCATGCTTCGTGCTGTTCATCCAGACAAATTTGTACATTCATCCCTGGACGATGTTCTCTGGACTCATGCTTTGTGCTGTTCGTCCGGACGAATTTGTACATTCGTCCCTGGACGATATTCTCTGTTCCTTAAACATATGGACCATCTGTAGTTTTAATATAAATGTTAAGATTTCAAATGATGTTATTTGTTATGAGTGTAGGAAACCTGGACATATTAAGTCAGAATGCCTATAACTCAAAGCCACTTCTAGCAAGGAGAAGGTAGAGGAGAAACTAATTGTGAAGAAGGGCAAGAAGAAATTCCAAAGAGCTTTCTGTGCTGACTCAGCTTCAGACTCGTCAGAGACTGAAAAAGAAGAGGAAGTCACAATCTATGCTTAATGGCCGATAATCTTGATCATTCAGATCAAGAAGAGGTATGTGACTTATCTTATAATGAACTTTTTGATGTCTCTGAATGCATACATGATGCATATAGAAATTTAAAGAAAATGCATGTTGATCTGAACTTAGAATTTCAGGAACTACAAAGAGAAAAGGAGATCCTTAGAAAAGATCATGCTTTAATTGATAACAACCACATGAAATTGCTTGATGAGTTTGACGATTTGAATAAAAACCATAGAAGTTAAAATCATCCTATGTAGAACTTCAAAAAGAAATAAAAAATAATAAGGATGAATTTGAGAGCAAGATGTATCAAGTAAACTATACAAATCGTATTTTTAAAAATATGAATTCATTTATAAACTAAAAATAGAAGCTCTCGAGGATAATAGGATAGTACTAAGACTTGAAATGTTTCACCAATCCTATTTTGTATCCTAAATTTATGCAATCCATAAATAGACAGAAACTTTAGAAGATTAAGAAACTTTTTCTAGGAATCAAATGTCATAATTGTGGATTGATTGGACATATATCTCACACATGTACATTGAAGAAGAAAACTCATTTGGTGTGGAAACCTAAGATGTATAAACCTAGACATATCATATATGCATATGTTTATAATTTGTAAAAAGGTGAACCCAAACTTGTTTGGGTTCTCAGGTCTAATGTTTGATATTTTTGTAGGATCGCTCTCACACAAGGCCTTGTGAGAGCATATGGTACCTGGACAGCAGTTGCTCAAAATATATGACTGGATATATTGCACAATTCATATCGCTGGAAGCTAGGAGTAGAGGCTAGGTTACACTAGAAGATAACATCACAAGGAAGGGTGGTAGGGTCAGGTATGATTGGAAATCTTAAAAACTTTTTTTTTAGAAAATGTTTGTTTTGTTGGTAGAATGCTTGAAGCATAATCTTCTAAGTATTAGTCAGCTATGTGATAAAAGTTATTGTGTAAAAAATTTTTCCTACAAGCTGCATATTAAGCATGAATAGTAATGATGTTTTGAATGGTATAAGGGTAAACAATGTGTATATGCTAGACTTGAATTGCATTAAAATTCCAACTGCTTTTTGTTTAAAAACAATTTATGTTGAGTCATGGCTTTTGCATAGGAGACTTTATCACTCTAGCTTAAAAAACCTTAGGAGGATTACCCAAAAGAACTTAGTGAGAGGTATACTAAAACTGGACTTTACTAAGGACCACCTTTCTAATGCATGTCAATTAGGAAAATAGGTGAAGTCCTCTTTTTAATCCAATAAGGATATTAGAACTAGTAAACCATTGGAGATTTTACATATGGATCTTTTTGGACCAGTTGGAACTGTAAGTCTAGGAGGCTTAGGTATACAGATTTGTGATTGTGGATGACTTCTCAAGATTCACATGAGTTAGATTTCTATTTCATAAGAGTGAATCATTTGAGGAATTTAGAAACTTTTAACTTGGATTTAAAGAAAATTATAATGTGAGATTATGACTATTCAAAGTGATAATGGAGGAGAATTTGACAATGAAAAATTTGAGGATTTTTTGTTATGAGAAAGGAATTGATCATAATTTTTTTGCACCTAGAACCCGTCAATAGAATGGGGTAGTCGAAAGGAAAAACATAACATTAATAGAAGCCGCTCGAGCCATGTTTGCAGAATATTCACTTCCTAAATATTTTTGGGCTGAGGCGGTTAACACATCATGTTATATTCTGAATATGGTGAATGCTAGATCAAATTTAAATAAAACACCCTATGAATTACTAAAGGGAATAAAACCTAATTTGTCACATTTGTATGACTTTGGATGTTAGGTGTTCATACATAACAATGAAAAATTTGTCTTAGGAAATTTTGATCCAAAATCAGATGAAGGAATTTTCGTAGGATACTCAAATGTTGGAAAATCTTATAGAATATTCAATAAAAGGACTTTGGTAATTGAAGAAACCACACATATTATATTTGATGAATCTTGAATTTTGAAAGAGGTGATTGTTGAAGAGGATGAGGTAGAGATAAACTCCCAAAAGAATGAAAAAATAAATTTGGAAGAAAATTTGGAGATTTAAAACCCTTTGCCTAGAAATTTGAGATTTTCTAAAATCCACCCAAAGGAATTGATTATAAGAGAACCTAGTGTGGGTGTTAGGACTAGGCATGGACTGAACAAAGAAGTAAATCATTCAGTCTTTATTTCAATGATAAAAACCACAAATATTGAACATGCACTTTCGGATAAATTTTGGATATTGGATATATAAGAAGAATTAAATCAATTTGTAAGAAATGAAGTTTGAGAATTAACTACAAGGCCAAAGGAACAAAGTGTAGTTGGAACTAAGTGGGTATTCAAGAATAAAATAAATGACTTAGGAGTAGTCATTAGAAATAAGGCTAGATTAGTGGGTAAGGGGTATAATCAGATTAAAGAAGTTGATTTTTAGGAGACTTTTACCCCTATAGCTAGACTTGAAGTAATTAGGGTTTTGTTAGCCTTTGCCTATTTTAGAGGATTTAAATTATATCAAATGGATGTTAAAAGTGCCTTTTAAATCGGATAATTCAAGAGGTTGTTTTTGTAGAACAACCTCTAGGCTTTGAAAATTCTAAACACCCAAATCATATTTTCAAATTGAAAAAGACATTATATGGATTGAAACAGGCACTTAGGGCTTGGTATGAGAGATTGAGCACCTTCCTACTTGAGAGATCTTTTAAAAAAGTGAGTGTGGATACAACTCTCTTTTCGAAGAAATTGGGAGAGGATATACTCATTGTACAAATTTATGTTGATGATATCATCTTTGGATCTACAAATAAAAATCTTTGTGATGATTTTTCTAAAACAATGAATAGTGAATTCGAAATGAGTTTAATGGGAAATTTGAGTTACTTTTTATGCTTTAACATTAAGCAAATTAAGGAGGGTACATTTCTTAGTCAGTCTAATAATGTTAAAGGACATCTTCAAAAGTATGAAATGAACAATGCAAACCTGTTTAATACACATATGAGTTCCTCAATTTAGTTGGATAAGGATCCTAAGAGAAAATCTGTTGATCAAAAGAAATTTAGAGGGATAATTAGATTTTTGCTTTACTTGACAGCTAGCCGAACCGATATCATGTTTAGTATTTATTTATGTGCTAGATTTTAATCAGATCAAAAAAGAATCACATTTAACAACAATAAAAAGGATTTTAAGGTATCTGTTAAGAACTCAGAACTTAAGAATTTAGTATCCTAAGTTTAGCTCTTCATTTGAAATAATTGGATATTCATATTCTAACTTTGCAGGTTGTAGAGTTGATAGAAAGAGCACTTCTAGAACTTGTCAATTTATTAAAAATTCTTTAGTCTTTTGGTCCAGAAGAAAACAAAATTCAGTAGCCCTATCTACTGCTGAAGCTGAATACATTGCATTAGAAAGTTGAGTGGCACAAGTACTTTGGTTGAAACAACAGTTGATTAATTTAGGATTAACAATAGGCACTATTCCCATTTATTGTGATAACAATAGTGCTATTTGCATTTGTAAAAATCCTATTCAACATTCAAGAACCAAACATATAGACATCATACATCATTTCATTAGGGATCATGTATCTAAAGGAGAAATTGAACTCATTCATGTTACAACAGAAAATCAACTTGCAGACTTTTTTACAAAACCACTTGCCTTTGACACTTTTAGTACATTAAGAACAAGGCTTGGGGTGATTTATTTGAATGCTTAAATACAAATTTCTGCAACACTGATAGGTGTTTTTGTTAGTGTGTTTTTTGTTTGTATTTTTGTGTTTTTATGTTATATGTTTATTCGTATTTTGTTCTTGAATTTTCTTGTGTGTGAGTCTTTATTTTTCACATCAAAATTCTAATTTTTAAACTGATTTGAGAATATGTGAATATCGTCTGTATGAAATTAATTTTTGTACGGGATGAATCGTGGAGCATATTAATTATCATTTTGAACGGTTTGCATAAAGTTTTTCAGCTTTTGTATCACCATTGGTCTGTACGATCATCTAGATCGTCCGGACGATGTGTATTCAATCATATGTATGCATGTAGATGGTTATAAGGATAAGATCAGTTTCTTTACTTCTGATCGTACGTATGAACTTTCAGTTCATACATACGAATACGTGGCGATTCAATGTGGGGGACGTTTCAAACTATCATAAAAACGATCTTAAATAACTGATCGTCCCAGACGAACACCTGTTTGTTTGAACGATTATTTGGTTAAAACTTTGTACGAAAGGATGCCTCATAACTTGTATAATTATGAAAAGCAGTTTCTTTTTTGACCCATTTATTCATCTATACAAAATATTTTTCGTACGTACGAATCCAAATTCGAACGGGACAAAATTATTATTTTTCATACGAAAACTCATTTTCTCTTTAAAATTGAAAGGTTTTGAACTCCAAATTCATCTCCACAAAAACTCTTTCAATCTTCTATTCCTCTAGATCTCATTCATGGCTAGTTCAAGCAAGAGGATCAGGCAAAAGGAACTTACAAAAGGTCCTTCCTCTAGAAATTCTGGAGAAAACATTCCGTCAAAAGAAAATGAGGAGTCCTTCGTTAGATTTGCATCCTCCAAAATCACTCCCTCTAAAGTCTATCTCCAAGATCAACTCAATTTCAAGGTAATGGACCTTTTCAACTACCCAATTTGGTCTCATTCTGACTCAGATCCACCTATGCAACAAAGAGACCTTCCACTACTTCCTTGCCAATATATTCTTTAACTCTGACCAAACTTTGATTAAGTCATATGTTTTTAAAAAGAAAGTGGAGATCACTAAAGAAGATTTAGGAATATTTTTGAACTTAAAGACTCTAGGGATTAGTGCCCACACTTTAACTTCTTCCACCAACTTTGACTGGACAACAATAAATCAAGTCATTAGAGGATATAGAGGAGTAGGCCATTTTCCTAAGGTAGCCTCTCTTAACCACAATGCTCGTATCATCCAACATATTCTTCACACTTCCATTATTCCTAAAGTTGGTGATAGAGGAAATATCACACCTCTTCTTTCTATAGTGACTTATTTGATTTTGACTAGCCAACTCATTGATGAAGCCCAACTTATCATTGACTACATATATGAAATCTCTAAGATTGGCAATGTTTCCCATAAGAGAAAGAAAAAAATAGCCTTAGGACATCTTGTGACCTATATTTTGGAGAAGAAATATGACTTAGTCCATCCAATTCAAAATCTAGAGGAGCCTTTCTATTATAATGATGGTTCATTTTGATCCATCTTTAATAAAGATTATCAACCTATTAGTAGTGACTCAGAGGAGGAAAGAAGAGGACCTCCACCTGTAACTATTGGTAGAGTAAATTTTTAGGATATGGTCCAACGATTTAATCGACTTGAGAGTCATTTTGATCAACAATTAGATCAAATTGAAACTCATCTTCAGCAGCTGGACTATCAACATCAGCAGGATATGGATTGGGTTAGAGGTCAGTTTGATTCAGTCAACACAAATGTGGCTATGATTAGTAGTTATTTCAACATCTTCAACCCTCCTCAGCCTCCTCCAGATCAAGGCTCTTCAGAGTGATTGTACTTCATTTTTTTTTTTTCTTTTTGCCATATGTGATGTGATGTGATGTTAGTCTTTTTATTGTGATGTATTGTGTTTTTAGTTTTTTGTTTTTGTGTTTTGAAAAATATGTTTATTGATATCAATCATTCTAAATGTAATATTATTTATCATGATATAAATAAAAGTCATTTTGTCTTACTTTTAATTTTGTTTTGAAATGTATGTTAGCCTATATGATAATCCTTAAAATATTTGATCTTACAAGTGCTATATCTTGAATTGCAACACAAAATTGAATTCATTAGAAAATCTAATTTTTCAAAATTTAAGTTGTGATTGTAACTTGATCTAATTAAGAATATCAATCTCATATATCTTGTTAGACTAATATAATTTTTATATCACTATTACAATTATGATATTTTTTTATTTTATATTTCTCTTATCAATATAAGTATTATTATACTTAGAGAAATTTGAGATTTTAGATTATTGATTTTGGAAAGATCAAGAATACACTTGAAAATGTACAAATGTACAAAAAATCAAAAGAATGCGCAATAGTTCGCAATTTGAAAAAGAGGCACAAAATAAGCCTACAAGTAAAAAAATGCACAAAATGTGCCACAAATATTTAAAAGATGCGCAAAGCGCCACAAGTGGTATTTTGTTCTAATAAATTTCTTAATCTTTCAATCTTTTAATTCAAATTAATCTTCTGTATGATTTTATTTAGTATTGAAATTTGAAATATACAAATTTTACATTCATTTACTTTGAAATGATATTGTTTATCTCAAAGTCTAAATTGACTCATGTTTTTTATAAAAAGAGTGAAGAGAACCCAAACCAAAAATTTGAAGATAATCTAACCGCTGGCAAGCTGAAAGCTCATAATGAAGACAAACCACATTGCTCCCAAAAGAATGTCTAAACCTAAGTAAAAGAGACCCAACAACAATAACAATCGAGAATAATAACATCTGAGCAAGATACTCTCTAATCAGAAAGATTTTACCAGTATTAGTACTCACCTCACCCAACCACACCAAAAAAATGATAGGATAATGCTACAAGCCATACTCAGAAAAGAGATAAGAACTAAAGATTTTACCAGTATTAGTACTCATGTTTTTTATAATTCATTTTTTTTATCTATGTTATATATCTTCTTAAATCATATGAATCTTTTTATTTCTCTAATGATTTTTAATTTTATTTGCAAATATATCTCAATCTCTTTCAACGATCAATTATCAAAGGTTTTTTCATATGACATCTAACATTTCTTTTTTTTATTCTTTTTCTTCTCTTTTTGTTGTTGTCAAAAAGGGGATAAATATTGTTCGTTCGTTTGTTTGTTTTTATCGTTGCATTTGTTTGTTCGTTTGTTTTATCGTTGCATTTGTGTTCAAGTGATTGAGTGATAAATTTTTTTAAAGAATTTTTTTTTTATGTTCAAATGCCCCTTATTCTCACATGCTTATTAATTCAGGGGGAGTTTAGGAAATACTTAGGAATTTGAAAATTATACAAACAATAATTATTTTGCCATCATAAAAAAGGGGGAGATTGTTAGAAGAGTTGCTACTTAGGTTTTGCATGTTTTATATTCTTGCAACTTGTTATTTTCTATGATTCCAAATATTATTGTATTGATTAGTATTTTCTCCTAACACATTGTGGAAGAAATATTTTTTGCTCTTGTGTGTTCTAACATTTCAGAAAAATCATACTCCAGATTGTTGAAGACTTCAAATAAAGATCTAATTATAATATTTCATAATTTGGAGTATGTATTTTGTTCATCTTTGAGTCAAAGAGAGTGAGATTATAATTGAGTAACTTAGCACACACACACACTGGGGGAGATCTTTAAAAGTCAAAATTTCTTATACTGATCGTACGGGATGAACCAAGTTCGTACGGGACGATCAAGTCAGTTATACCCCATGGAGAGCAATAAAACGAACAAGAAGTGAGAAAAATTTTTTAAGTCCTGATCGTCAGACGAATTGACCCAGCTCGTCCCTTGACGATGTCCTCTATTTTCTCACTTCGTGCTGTTCGTCTGGACAAATTTCCTCATTCATACCTGGACGATGTTATCTGACTTCACATTTATATTGTTCGTCCAAGCAATTTTACCCTATTCATCCCTAGATGATGTTCTCTGACTTCACATTTATACTATTCGTCCAGACGATTTTACCCTATTCATCCCCGGATGATGTTCTCTATTTTCACATTTATACTGTTCGTGCAGACAATTTTACCCTATTCATCCCTGGATGATGTTCTCTCACTTCACATTTATACTATTTGTCCAGACGATTTTACCTTGTTCGTCCTTGGACGATGTTCTCTGACTACACATTTATACTGTTCATTCAGACGATTTTACCCTGTTCGTCCCCGGATGATGTTCTCTGGACTCATGATTCGTGTTATTTGTCCAGACAAATTTATATATTCATCCCTAGACGATGTTCTCTGGACTCATGCTTTGTGTTGTTCGTCCAGATGAATTTGTACATTCGTCTTTGGACGATGTTCTCTATTCCTTGAACATATGGATAGTCTGAAGTTTTATTTTAATGAAGCATGAAAATAACTGTTCGTACTGGACAAACATAGTTAAAACGGGACGATGATCGGGTACGAAGTCATTTCATACCAATGCACATAGAGTTCGTACGCAATAGTTTTTACACTATTCATACATTGAAATTTAGATCGTACGGGATGATCGAGTACGCACATATTTGAAAAATTACAATTTTTGGACAGTTTTTCGTGTCTTTCATATAAAAGGTCCACTTAAAACTGTATTGTAATCTTTTTGTCCACTGGTCTTCGTGCAAACTGAAGAGAGATTAAAGGAGAGAGTGTTTGAAGGAGATTTATTACCACTGGAGAGTGAAGGGTTCACTTAGTACTCAAAGGTAAGGATCTTCGTTTGTGAATTATTATTACTTCACTCTTTTCTCTTGTACTTCCAAATTTCTCATGAGAAGATCTTGTCAAGGAGATCCGGTTCTCTGCCGACACTCGAGGAGTGTGAACAGTGGGAGGTTCTCTGCCTACACTTGGAATAGTGTGAAAGGACGGAAGGTTCTCTGCCTACACTTAGAGAGTGTGAATAGTGGGAAGGTTCTCTGCCTACACTTGGAAAAGTGTGAAAGGGTGGAAGGTTCTCTGCATACACTTGAAGAGTGTGAACAGCGGGAAGGTTCTCTGCCTACACTTGGAGGGTATAAAAGAACGACGGTTCTCTGCCGCACCGGGTAGTGGTGGAAAAGAGTTTTTGTAAAGTATTCTCTGCCTTGCTGTGGGGGCAAAAGGAGTGACACTAAGTAGTAATAGTGCAACACCTGAAGTGGGAGACTTCAGGGAGTGGATGTAGGTCGTGTTTGACCGAACCACTATAAATCTTGTATTTTTTTATTTTTTCCGCTGCTTTTTTACTTTACTGTTTCTGATTGATCTGTGGTTGAAAAATCCTTTAAGAAAAAATTCTTTAAAAAAGTTTTGAATCGGTTTAAAATTATAAAAGGGTGGTAAAATTTTTTAATTACCAATTCACCCCCCTCTTGGTTAGCCTCTAAGTAAACATTAAAGTGGTTCACTGGTCTTTGAGTCTACTAACATTAAAGTGGTTCACTGCTCTTTACTTTAGCCGCTAAGTGGTCCACTGGTCTTTGAGTCTACTAACAAACTCTCAAACATCATTCCTAATAATTTAATTTAATTTTTATTGCATGATTAAGATCTATAATTCATCAGATAGAGCTTGATTTATGTTTTATGGTTCTATAATAGAGATAAAGGTAGAGTGTCTAACCTCTTTTCTAAGTATATGCTTGTTTTAACACATTTATATGGGTCTCCTTGGATAATTATTTAGGATGATTAGATGAGTATCTCCATTCTTTAGACAGGAGTTCCTGATGCTCTACTCTATCTCTTAGGTTAGTGGCTTCTACTCCTTGGATGATCTCTAATTCTTCTTCTTGTTGTCTAGATTTAGAGGTCCTTTTTAATTTATCAAACACCACATGAGTAGACTCTTGTACTACCAAGGCCCCTTATTAAAAACTCTATAAGTATGCCCTATCGATGAATAACCTAAGAAGAATCCTTCATCATATTTGGGATCAGAGTCCAATAACAATTATTTTCGATTGATTAGGATAAAAGACATGTAAGTGAGAAAGGTTGGGTGTCCTACCCTTAAAAAGTTTATAGAGCGTCTTATTTAATTTTGATCTAATATTCATCTGATTAAAAACATAACAACCTATATTTATTGCTTCTACCCAGAAGTATCAAGGGAGAGAATTTTAAGCTTGCATTACCCTAGCAGCTTCTCCTAAAGTTTTACTTTTCCTTTCAGCTATTCCATTAGGCTAAGGGATCCTAGGGGCACAAAAGTTATGTTCTATCCCTATCTCATAGAAAAAAGATTCAAATTTCTCATTTTCAAACTCTTCATCATGATCACTATGAATGATTGATATTCCATATCAAAATTTTGATTATATCCAAGTAAAGAAGGTTCTAAACTCCTTAAACGATTCACATTTTTGTGCTAGGAATCTAACCCAAGTGAATCTATAATACTCATCAATGATTACAAATCCATATAACTTCTCTTCTACGATTGCAGTACTAACGATCCATATGGAGAATTTATAGTGGCCTAAAGGTGTTGATGTCCTTAATTAAATGGAACGAAGACTTAATTTGTTTTCCTAGTTGCCAGGCATCACATATGTGATCTTAGTGAAATCTAACTTGGGTATGCATCTAACTAGGTATTGTTTGGTAATATTTTGGAGATTTTTCATTCTTGCAAGATATAGTCTCCTATGCCATAGCCAGGATTCACCAATTATAATTTTCTAAAACATGGAATTAGATTATTCAATGTAGTTCAAATCAAGCAAATAAAATTAATTTACCCTTTATCTTTATAAGACTAATTTATATCAAAACCCTTATCATACAAATGACTAATACTTAGTAAGTTATGCTTTAAACCATCAACTAATAAAATATTTTCAATTAAAATTTTTTTAGAATTGCCAATTACACCTGACCCAACCACTTTCATAGTGGTGCTTTCGCCCAATGTGACCTTACTTCCTGGCATGGCCTTCTGCGAGATTAATTGCTTCAAATATCCAATCATATGCCTTGAGCATCTGCTATCCTGGTACCACATGCTCTCACCATGACTTTTGTGAGAGTAATCCAACAAAGTCAATCAAGGATTAGATTTGGGAACCCAAGTGAGTTTGGATTCCACCTTATGCATTGATGAATGAGATGTTTGCATGACATGCTGAGATGAAAGTGTTTTGGCCTCCACACCAGATATGTCCTACAGTAGATAGTGCAAGTGTGGGCTATGTGATATAGCATACCACAAGAGTAACATCTAGCACGAGGAAAAAGATTCACTAATCTATGTGGAATATGATGCCTTTTCTTAGGTGTATATGATGCATGTTGTGATGAGTTATGCCACTGTGCAAAAATAGGAGATGGTTTATTATTTTAAAGTGCATTGAGTTTTGGTTTTAGGTATTCATAATCACTTTTAAAGCTTGCCACTTCTAATTTTAATGCATGCTCAATACTATCTAATTGACATGCAAGTGCTTCTAATTCATTAAATTATACTTCCAATTTAATATGCTTTTACATTAAGGATTTATATGCTTTATTTAGGACAACATGTTTCTTATTTAATGCTTCATATTAATCAAATAAAGTCATATAATAAAGAATTTAAAATAGAATGCTCTGCAATAAGACTAGTATGATCTTTTTATAGATTGGAAAATTCATTATTTAAGTTAGCATACATCTTTTTCAATTTCTTATATGAATCATGAATTTTTTTTACAATAATAAATAATTCATCATAGGAAAGCTGACATACATATCTTGATTTGACTGATCAATATTATCATTAACCATGAGACACATGCTTGTTACCTCATCCTTAACTTCTTATTCTAATGATTACAAGGCATATTTGACCCAAAATGCCTTATGTGTCCTATGCCTCCCCTTCCTGAATTTCCCTTTTTCTACACCCTTCTCCTTGACTAGATGAGTCTTCAGGTTGGGATAGTATGCTTGGAGATTACCTAGTTTCTTGCATTAAAAGCATATTGTGTCAGATGATGCTTTTAATTTTTTATTGCTTTTACCATTATTCCATTGTTATTAATGATGCTTTTTCTTTCTACTTAAGAAACTTTTGAACTTTCAGGATATCAATGTAACGTCGTCATCCTCCTCCACTATGAAATGTCATTGTCCGAGTCATTTTCTTTCATAGCCATAATCTTCTCATTCTTCTTATCACCTGCAACAATTAGTCTTTGACTCACGCCTTACACGTAGGCAATAAGTGACCCAAGAAAATTGTCAATAGAATAAACATTTAAATATTTTGATTCTGAGATGCATTAACTTTAGCATCGTATGTATTGGGTAGGCAACATAAATTTTCTTAAACTTTTTTAGTATCAAAGAGTTCTATTCTTAAAGCATGCAGGAAAGTCACTATCTATGTTAACCTAGTGTATATTTTTGATATTGAGTCGCTACGTTTCATGCAAAATAGTTTGTAATTATGTAGTAAAATGTTTAATCTAGACTATTTTAATTCAGTTATTCCCTTGTATGTAATTCACAGTGCATCATAATTTTTTTTGCTAATGGTATAGGTAGAGACACTCATGTAATTCTTAGACTTAAGAGGACAGAAAAAAAAATTTAAAATCTTTACATTCAATTTAGCTAAGTCCCTATCCTCATTTCTCCATTCATTGAACGGTAATTCAGTTTTAATGCCACTAACAAAATGGGATGGTGCAATGTAACCCTCTTGCACTAAAAACCACATGCAAAAATCAATAGATTGTAAAAAGATATGTATTCATATTTTTCAAAAGCCAAATTGAATGTTGTCAAATAAAGGTGGACAAGTAATTGAGTAAGCTTCTACGGTCTTCATATTTTTGAAATTGGCCATGAATCATTTTCTTTTAGATTTTCTAAATTACTATTTTAGAAGACCGCTCTGATACAAATTGATTGTCCAATAAGCATGTTGTCTAAGTGAACTTGTTCCTAGGCACACGTAGAGGGGGGGGGGGGGGGTGTGAATTTTTGAACTAAAAAAAAAATCTTCAAAAAATAAAATGATATTTTTTGAATTTTTCAGTGATTAAAATAACAATTTTTTCTTGATAAAGCAAATAATTTTTATCAAATATCAAACTAACAATGATGATATTCTAATTAGCAGAATGAAGTATTAATCACTAGTTTTTTACCAAGGAGTTATAACATAAATAAAGTGTAGAAAAATTAAAATGCAAAAGTAGAAAATCAGAACAAACACAGTAGAGATTTATAGTGGTTTGATCAGATAACGTCCTACATCCACTCCTAGGAGTACTCCACTATGAGTATTGCATTATCATTATAGTATCTCTCATTTTTCCCAATATTAAGGTAGAGAAGCCCTTACATAATTCACTTCCACCAACCTAGTGTGGCAAAGAACTTGAACCTTTGTCATCCTCCTGATCATGGCAGTGGACCTTTAATTTGATTGTCTCTCTTGGAGAAGGAAGAGAACCTTTAATTATTTTGTCACCCTCCTTGTGATGTTAGAGAACCACAAATTCCTTTGTCACCCTCCTGGTGATGGTAGAGAACCACAAACTCCTTTCTCACCATCCTAGTGATAGCAGAGTATCACGTCCTTGAGTTAAAGATCTTCTTCCTAGAGCCCCTAAGAAACCTAGACAGACACTTGGAGGAATAAAGAAAGACATTTACTTGGAGCAACCATATGAACTCCTCACATTATTTCTCCCTTTCACATAATCTCTCCCTTCCTTCTTCCCAAAGCGCTCCTAGATTTTCTTCTCCAAGCTCTCTCTCAAGAACACTCAGCAACCAAAGACCTGAAATAAGTCATCTGAGGGAGATTAAATATAAGGTATCTCAAAAAGCCCTAAAATTTAATTCTGTCAATATAAATCATACAGTACGATGCAAGATCGTATGGTATAATTAGTTTAAATCACACTGTTAATACTATATAAATTATAGAGCACTATATAATGAGTTCAATATATTGTATTGATTGTTCAATATAATATGTAATTTGGTTCTACGGCAATCCAAGGGTTGGTGGTTTCTTTGGCATTAAATTAGTTGAAGATTTTTTCTAAGGTTCTCACATTATCATATTCCTCTAGTGATGCTGAGCTGCTCATAATATCATGTCACTCGCATTTATTCCATTGGGGTTATAAATTAAATGTAATTTTTTTCAAGGCTCTGGTGGTGTTATGTATGATTCTAGTGTTGGAGTGTTAAAATGTGTTGCAGCGCTAATGTTTGAAGTGTTGTGGTGCTTTTTCTTAACTATGCAAATTTTATATTTTTTTGTGAGGCATTGTTACACTACATCAACTAAAACATACATTTTTATTATAATTGAATATTTTAAAATTGAACATGAATTTTGCTTAACAAATTCCCCATAGCCTATGCTTTTGTTTTTCCTTAAGTAATGTGTTTACAACTTTGATAACATGACTGTTACAAATAAATTTTGAAAATTAAAAAGGATAAAAATATAAAATAATACTCTAATATTTGGATGTAAATTATAATGATCAAAGTGTGACAACTTTGATAACAAATTTAATGTTGGTATACTAAAATCTATGGTATACCTGGGACGAAGAAACCATGGGATCTTGATAGGGTTACCTCCATCTCCCCCACTATTGAGACTAAAATTACCTAAAGTTTATTCATCCTTAATCGAGAGTTCTCTCTCACGTAGTAAGAGGGGTAATTAACTATGAGTGCTTGCGCTCATGGGATGTAAGGACCCCAGATCTTTAAACCATGACATTACCCTTAGGGGAAATATGGTTAAATTCAATCTGACTTAAGGGAAATGAAATCCTACTACTGCAAAGTGGGATTCGTGTATTCATGTCATTTTTCTTAAGCCAACACTCTCCTTTTGCTCCCATAGTAAGGCAGAGAAGCCCTAACAAAAACCTCTCTTCCAGTAACCCTAGTGCGGCAGAGTACCATCATCCTTTTTCACCCTCATGGTGATGATAGAGAACCAATGTCTTTTCACATCCTCCTAATGATGGCAAAGTACCATCATCCTTTTTCACCCTTATGGTGACGATAAAAAACTAGCATCCTTTCTCACCCTCCTGGTGATGGCATAGTACCAACATCCTTTTTCACCCTTCTTATGGAACAGAGTACCAACGTACTTTTTCACTCTTCAGGTGACAGTAGAGTACCGAACCACCTTTAAAAATCTTCTTTCAAGATTTTTTTAAGAAAGTAGAGAAGAACTTTGAAGAACAAGAAAGAAAGAAATCCACACCATTGGGCAACCTTATGAATTCCCTCATAAATCCCTCTTAAGAGATTCTCACTCTTCAATCCCAAGACACTCTCCTAAACATTCTCCAAGTGAAATCTGAAAAGAAATTCACAGTAGGTGTTATGTTAGTCAGTTTTTAGAACTCTTAAATATGTAGGACAAGACAAAGCATTTAGAAAATTAAAAATTTCAAGTTAAGCATACTTTGATCATATAGTATGAACATACTTTGTATATATAAATAGTTTAAAAATCCATGTACGATCCTATACAATTATGTTTCATTCTCTGTCAGTCATATGTATAAACTGACATCGTGTTGTATGAACTATTAAAAAATGAACAAGTTCGACAGGTACGATTTTGTATGAACTCATTTTATACACCAATCGACATACTGTATGAAATTTATTTAATACAGTTTAACCAAATCATGCTTCATTTGGTACAAATGTGGACGACACCATTCAAACTATGTGAGTCATCTGCACGAAATCCATTTCATATA
>CM033684.1:33636930-33788672 GCA_019514585.1 Dendrobium officinale | reverse complement strand
AAAAATGGACTTAGGCAACATAAAAAGTAACCCCATAGGAAAGCAGCAACACCACAAAAATGGACACCACATTGGAATAATATACCTTCAAGATGAAAAAGATGGAGCGAACCTAATAAACCAAACATGTCAAAACTAAATACCCAACTAAGCACCAAGAAGCTCAATCAAACACAAGTAGAAACCAAAGACTCGAACTTCTAATAGCACTAACACAAATCATTATCATGAGAAAGATTTTCATGAAAGACCAATACAAAATAAACTTATAGAGCATCCAAAATATATAGACAAACATATAATAAAATAAAAGTCATAAATTGATAAAACATGATTACAATAATTCTCCCTTAGTGGAAGAATATCAAATCTTGATGAAAATGCTCCAGTAATCCGCTGGTAGATATTTGGATGATGAAGATGCAACTTCTCATCTTTAACTGTCAGTCAGGGGGATGTTCATTCCATCTAACCAAGAATCGTTGGTGCACTCCATATCTTGTTTGAGTAGTATGTATTTCCACAACATCATCAGGAATAGTAAGGGGAAAAGCCCCACAAAACTCTATTCTTCTAGCAGCACCTTTTAATATCTTTTCAATAATGGTAGGATTTTTTTTTTCAAAATAAGTGTTTAAATGACATGTGATTGAATCAACTCTTTCAAAAACCTCAATGTATTTTAATAGAATACTGCTAATCAAAGTATCATTGTCATGAAAAATAATGGATGATAAACCTTTACTTAACACAGTTAGATTCATCAATTCAAGTTCATCATCCTTTATAATAAGCTTCATGTTCTCTTTAAAATTTTGATGAGCTATAAATATTTTATCAACAGCTTCCTCCATGGCCATTGTCTCCAATTTGAGTTCTTTTTGCTTCCTCACATTCTCTTCTTTTATGTTTACATCTTCAACTTTGTCTGTTGTTTGAGTCTTAAATTTAGACTAAACAAGCATCTTGAAGTGCATAGCCTGACTATATTTCTTTTTTTTTTTGAAGATATTGCTTCCACAAAGGAAAACATGATAACTTACTCCCAATATTATGAATTGAATCAAGGTTAATTAAAGAATTAACTTTATCAATAGGCGTTCTCTAAAGTACGTTTTGCAGATAGCTAGAATCTGTTTGTTGGAATATAGATGTCACTTGTTGGGTTTCGCATTTTATTTTAAAATAGTTTTTTTTTCTTTTGGATTTAGTGCAGCCAGGGTATTAGTCATTTCTTTCATTTGTTATTATAGATTAACCATTTGTTGCATAAAGCTATAGTGTCAATCTACTTGTTGATTATTTTGACTATCTTATTTTTTTAAGAGAAAGGAAGACTCACCCAACAACCTAAATATCTGATACCAAATTGATGCAATCTAAAAATAACTAAGTTCAACAAAAGACTTTCTTTCCATAAAAAAATAAACTAACAAAATTTTAGATCACAACCACTTCAAACTCACATTAAACAAGACACAACAAGTCCTTACAACTTATAATAGAATATTACATAACAACACTTCAACTTTCAATAAATCATGACACAATAATAGCTTAGAACTTAAAATAAAACACGATGCAATGACACCTTATAGCTTATCAAAGTTTTGAGAAAAAAGATGCAGGTAGAAATGCAAATAGGAGAACACTAAAAATGCAATTGGCAACAATCCTTTTCAATATAATATAAACATACACAAATATTGAAAACTAAATAGAAAATAAAACTTAGAAAATTGATAAGAAGGCACACAAAATTACCAAACAACTAAATTAAAATACTCTCAGAACAACCTTGTAAGGTCACGTCTCATGCAAATCACAAAAATAGAGAATGATGCTCAAAAGAAAAATCAAACAAGTGGTTCGCCACAAAAATTATGATCCAGCTCAAGTCTGCGCGCCTCCGATAAATACAAACAAATGGGGCACAACAACACCTTACACTCACAATATTTGGAGAAAAAAGATACAGGTGGAAGGGAAACCGTAAAGAGAAGATTAGATAAAAGACCAAGATGAAATAGAAAAAGTTAGGTAGAAGAAGATAACTTGCAAGCTAAATAACCTGCCGGTTTTAGTGCGATTACACCAACAACTATAACAACCAATCTCATCCAGCAGCAAAACAACATATATATATACACACACACATAGGAGTAGGCTAGAAATGGTCAAAATTGATCACTTAATTATGCCGCCCAAACGATCAATAGAAGCTTCTAAGGTTAACCCATATAATGAGTAGTTAATACACATAGTATTAGAAAACATCAAGTTCTAAACATAACAACTAGTTGCAGGGAAAAATATGGTATCAGCATAGGGAAAAAAAGGACCTTAACATAGGGAAAGCCAACAACAAGAAAAATATGATAACAACATGGGGAAAAACAACCAGCATAGGAAAAGAGTTGGGCCAAGCCCAATAAGAAAAATAAGGTAAAATAAATACCCAATTAACCACCAAAGAAGCTAGATCAACACAAGTGGAAACCGAAGGAGTGAAACTTCCTAAGAGCACCAAGTCCAAGCATGATTATTGGTTTTGCTCACTTGTTTGGGAGCCACTATCCCATTCAAGTTGTTAATTTTTCTTACTTGTTTTGGAAGTCACTCTTCCATTCAAGTCCTTATTCCATTTATCAGCTGGGTTCATTCCCTTGGATCTTTCTACATGGGATTGTTCTATTATGTTCTTTCTCATTTTTATTTCATGATAGTTTTACCATGATTTAGCATGAGTGTATTCGTCTTCCTTCCATATCTATGCTCCTCTATGGACAGATCCATGCGAAGAGTTTTCCCTTTGGTGTTACTTATGGATTCCTATATTCAGGAGGTCCCTTTTGCCACTCCATTTCCTCTTCACACCACCTTTAGACCCACAGTCGGGTGGTTGTTGAGTTTCTATTTATCCTACCATCAGATATATATGTCAGGTAGGAACTCTGCTACACGCACATAGACTCGGTAGATGTGACCTTTGTCCTCTTATGATCACCTCGTGCTTATGCACCGGGTGGTCATTGAGTTTTATTTGTCCTCTTCTGATCACATCATGCTTATGCACCGGGTGGTCGTTGAGTGCTCTTTGTCCTCTTCTGATCACCTCGTGGTTATGCACCGGGTGGCCTTTGAGTATTCTTTGTCATCTTCTAATTACGTCAGGCTTATCCACTAGGCGGTCATTGAGTGTTCTTTGTCCTCTTCTGATCTCCTTGGGCTTATGCATCGGGTGGTCGTTGAGTGTTCCTTTTCCTCTTCATATCACCTCGGCATATGCATCGGGTGATTGTTGAGTGTTCTTTCATCTTTTGTACCACTGTTGTAAATATGGTCAGACAGACATTAGACTTTGGGAAGCTCTTTATTCACTAATGTGAATATGGCCAGGTGTGTATTGAGGTGTTATCATTCACCATTGCGAATATGATCAGATGAATATTGAACTCCCCTTTTCTGGTTGGGTGCTCGACAGAGTCCCTGGGAGGCATACTTAACCACCTCTTCATTCCCCTTTTTTCCTTTTTCTTATAAGGGGGTTACTGAGTTCCTTGTCCTATTCGTATCACTTCAGAATATGTGTCGGGTGATTGTTGAGTGTTCTTTCATCTTTTGTACCACTGTTGTAAATATGGTCAGATAGACATTAGACTTTGGGAAGCTCTTTATTCACTATTGTGAATATGGTCAGGTGTGTATTGAGGTGTTCTCATTCACTGTTGCGAATATGATTAGGCAAATATTGAACTCCCCTTTTCTGGTTGGGTGCCCGACAGAGTCCCTGGGAGGCATATTAACCACCTATTCATTCCCCCTATTTCCTTTTTCTTATAAGGGGGTTACTGAGTTACTTGTCCTATTCGTATCACCTCAGAATATGTGCCGGGTGATCGTGAAGTGTTCCTGTCCTTTTCGTATCACCTCGACATATGCGTCGGGTGATCGTTGAGTGTTTCATGTCCTTTTCGTATCACGTCGACATATATGTTGGGTGATCATCGAGTGTTCATTTCCTCTTCATATCACCTCAGCAAATGCGATGGATGATCGTCGAGCATTACTTTCCTCTTCGTATCACCTCGGTAGATGCTCCAAGTGATCATCGAGTGTTTTCTTGCCCTCTTCGTATCATTCTGGCAGATGCGTCGGGTCGTATGATCGTCGAGTGTTACTGTCCTCTTCATATCATCTCGGTATATGTGCCGGGTGATTGTTGAGTGTTTTTTTCCTATTCGTATCACCCATCACCTTGGCAGATGCGCCTGATGATTGGAGAGTGTTCCTGTCCTCTTCGTATCACCTCAGTAAATGTGCTGGGTGATCGTCGAGTGTTCCTTTGTCCTCTTCATAACACCTCAGTAGATACACTAGGTGATTGTCGAGTGTACATGTCCTCTTCATTTCATCTCGGCAGATGCACGAGGTGATTTTCGAGTGTTGTTGTCCTTTTCGTATCAGCTCGGTATATGCTCTGGGTGATCATCGAGTGTTCCTGTCCTCTTCATATCACCTCATAAGATGCCCTAGGTGATCATCGAGTCCTCTTCGTATCACCTCATCATATGTGCCAGGTGATTATCGAGTGTTCCCGTCCTCTACGTTTCATCTCGACAGATGCGTGAGGTGATCATCGAGTGTTCTTGTCCTCTTCGTATCACTTAGGCATATGCATCAGCTGATCTCGAGTGTTCCCTGTCCTCTTCGTATCACCTCGGCAGATGCACTGGGTGTCGTCAAGTGTCCCTTATCCTTTGTCACCCTCAACCTCTAGTAGAGTGATTATTGGCTTTCCAAGCGGTTGTTGACTTTTTGAGTGGTTATCGAGCCTTTCCTACTGGTTATTGAGTTTTCGTAGTGATTGTTGACTTTTTGAGTGGTTGTTCAGTTCCCTAGTAATTATTGAGTTTGCCCAGTGGTTGTTGATTTTCTAAGCAATTGTTCACTTTCCTAGTTAATGTTGAGTTTTCCTTGTAGTTGTTAAGTTATTTTCCTTACTCTTTCTGACTATTTTGATCCAGTCAGGTGAGTTTCAAGTAGTACTTATTCATCATTTCAATCTGGTCAGGCAAACGTCGGGTTTCTTTCTCTTCTGTCCCACCATGCTTGCATGATTGTGTGAGCATTGCATGTTTGCGCTGTTGATTGAATGAATGTGTGGTCATTGCATAATTGTGTGTTTGTGGGGTGATCATTATATATTGGATTGCTCATTACATGATTATATGATTGTGGTGGGATCATTGAATAATTGATTGGTTATTGTATAAGTGTGTGGTCATGAAATGATTATGTGATTGTGGTGTGATTATTATATGACTAGATAATTATTGTGTGATCGTGTGATTATTGTATGGACGCATGATTATTATATGATTAAATGATTATTATATGTTTAAATGATTGTGGTATAATTTTGTGATTATTGTATAATTGATTTATTACTACATGATTATGTGATCACTGCTAGATTAAATGTCTACTGCATAATTATGTGATCGTTTTATGATTGATTTATTTCTTATTTGATTTTTTTGATCATTGCTTGATTAGGTGGTGGTTGTTTGATCACTACATGACTTATTGATTTTTGTATGCTTATGTGATTATATATAAGTATTGTGTGATCATTGCAAGATTGATTGATTTCTTATATGCTTGTGTGATTATATCATTTATTTGTGATCACTGTATGATGGATTGATTATTATATGCTTATATGATTATGGAGTGATCCCTGTATGATTAATTGATTGTTGTATGCTTATGTGATTGTGGTGTGATCTCTGCATGATCGATTGATTGTTGTATGCTTATGTGATTGTGTGCTTGGTCATTACATGATTGTGTGACTACGAGATGATCATTGCATATTGGATTACTTATTATATAATTGAGCGATTACTGTATTTATTGCATGATCATTGCATGGTTGAATGATTATTTCATCAGTATGTGTGCATTATTAGTGAAGTGTGCATTTTTGGGTGATCACCGTATGTTTGGTCGATTATTGCATGTTTTAGATGATTGTTACATGATCTATGAGTATTGTTTGATTATATGATTTTGTGTGGATTGATGGTTATGTCACGAGTACGTGAAAATTGTGTAAGTATACAATTTTTGGGTGATTTGATGTTTATTATACGATTACATTATTGCATATTTGGATGACCATTGTATGATTGAGTGAGCATAGCATGGTGGTACATTTATTGCATAAGATATAAATGTCAGGAAGGAAATATGCTGCAGGCAGATAGACTGGGTAGATGTGACCTTTGTCCTATTCTGATCCCCTCGTGCTTATGCACCGGATGGTCGTTTTGTGTTTTTTGTCCTCTTCTGATCACCTCATGCTTATGCACGAAGTGGTCCTTGAGTGTTCTTTGTCCTCTTCTGATCACCTCGTGCTTACGCATAGGGTGTCGTTTGAGTGTTCTTTTGTCCTCTTCTGATCACCTTGTGCTTATGCACTCGGTGTGGTCGTTGAGTTTTCTTTTTCCTATTCTGATCACCTCGTGCTTATGCACCGAGAGGTCATTGAGTGTTCTTTGTCCTCTTCTGATCACCTCAGGCTTATGTACTAGGTAGTCGTTGAGTGTTCTTTGTCCTCTTCTGATCATCTCATTCTTATGCACTGGGTGGTCATTGAGTGTTCCTTGTCCTCTTTATATCACCTCGGCATTTATGCCGGGGGAATTGTGAGTGTTCTTTCATCTTTTGTCCCACTGTTGTGAATATGTTCAGGTGGACATTAGACTTTTTGAAGCTCTTTATTCTCTATTACGAATATGGTCAGGTGTGTATTGAGCTGTTCTCATTCACCATGTCAAATATTGTTAGGCGAATGTTAAACTTCCCTTTTATGGTTGGGTTCCCAATAGAGTCCCTGGGAGGCATACTTATCCACCTCTTCATTACCTCTATTTCCTTTTTCCTATTAGTGGGTTGTTGAGTTCCTTATCCTCTTCGTATCTCCTCGGAATATATACCAGGTGATCGTCGAGTGTTCCTATACTCTTTCTATCACCTCGGCATATGCACCTGGTGATCGTCGTGTGTTTTCATCCTCTTCATATCACCTTGGCATATATGCCGGGTGATCGTGGATTATTCCCTGTCCTCTTCCTATCAACTCGGCATATACGTCGGGTGATCATAGAGTGTTCATGTCCTCTTCATACAGATGCGCCGGATAATCGTCAAGTGCTACTATCATCTTCATATTACCTCGACGGATGCATCGGGTGATCATCGACTATTTCCTTATCCTTTTTGTATCACATCGATAGATGCGTAAGATCTTCGTCAAGTGTTACTGTCCTCTTTGTATCACCTTGGCAGATTCACCGAGTGATCGTCGTGTCTTTCCTTGTCCTCTTGGTATAACCTCAGTAGATGCGCCGTGTGATCGTCGAGTTTTTGCTTGTCCTCTTTGCATCACCTCGACAGATGCGCCGGGTGATTCTCGAGTGTTTTTGTCCTCTTCATAACGCCTCGGTAGATGCGTCGGGTGATCGTCGAGTATTCTCTTTGTCCTCTTCGTATCACCTCGGCAGATGCATTGGGTGATTGTCGTGTGTTTTTTTTGTCCTATTCATTTCATCTCGTCCGATGCGAGTCGTGATCGTTGAGTGTTCTTGTCCTCTTCGTATCACTTCGGCATATGCACCGAGTGATCGTTGAGTGTTCCTTGTTCTCTTCATATCACCTCGGCATATGCACTGGGTGATCGTCGATTGTCCCTTGTCCTTTGTCACCCTCGACCTCCAGTCAAGTGGTTGTTGGCTTTCCGAGCGATTGTTGACTTTTCGAGTTGTCGTCGAGCCTTTCCGACTGTTTGTTGAGTTTTCTTATTGATTTTTTGACTTTTAAAGTGGTTGTTCAGTTCCCTAGTGGTTGTTGAGTTTGATCAGTGGTTGATTTTCTGAGTGGTTGTTCACTTCGTTAGTTGTTGTTGAGTTTTTGCCTAGTGGTTATTAAGTTAGTTTCCTTACTCTTTATGACAGTTTTGATCCGGTCAGGTGAGTTTTGAGTAGTCCTTGTTTGTCATTTCGATCTGGTTAGGCGAACGTTAGGTTTCTTTCTCTCTTTTGCCCCACCATGCTTGTTTGATTGTGTGAGCATTGCATGTTTGCGTGGTTGATTGAATGAGTGTGTGGTCATTGCATAATTGTGTGTTTGTGGGGGGTGATCATTATATGTTGGATTGCTCATTGCATGATTATATGATTGTGGTGTGATCATTGAATAATTGATTGGTTATTCTATAAGTGTGTGGTCATGGAATGATTATGTGATTGTGATGTGATCATTATATGACTAGATAATTATGGCATGATCGTGTGATTATTGAATGGTCGCATGATTGTTATATAATTCGATTATTATTTTATGTTTGAATGATTGTGGTATAATTTTGTGATCATTGCATGATTGATTTATTATTACATGATTATGTGAGAACTGCATGATTAAATGACTGCTGCATAATTATGTAATCCTTTTATGATTGATTTATTGTTATAAGATTATTTGATCATTGCTTGATTAGGTGGTGGTTGTTTGATCACTACATGACTTATAAATTTTTGTATGCTTATGTGATTATACAAGTATTGTGTGATCATTGCATGATTGATTGATTTCTTATATGCTTATGTGATTATATCATTATTGTGTGATCACTGTATGATGGATTGATTATTGTATGCTTATGTGATTGTGGAGTGATCACTGTATGATTGATTGATTGTTGTATGCTTATGTGATTGTGGTGTGATCACTGCATGATCGATTGATTGTTGTATGCTTATGTTATTGTGTGCTTGATCATTACATGATTGTGTGATTATGAGATAATTATTGCATGTTGGATTACTTATTATATAATTGAACGATTACTGTATTTATTGCATGATCATTGCATGGTTGAATGATTATTTCATCATTATGTGTGCATTATTGGTGAAGTGTACCTTTTTGGGCGGTCACCATATGATTGGTCGATTATTGCATGTTTTAGATGATTGTTACATGATCTATGAGAATTGTTTGATTATAGAATTTTGTGTGGATTTTTGGTTATGTCACGAGTATGTGAAAATTGTGTAAGCATGCAATTATTGGGTGATTTGATGATTATTATATGATTTCATATTTGGATGACCATTGTATAATTGCGTGAGCATAGTATGGTGGGACACTTATTGCATCAGATATATATATCGGGTAGGAACTATGCTGCAAGCACTTAGACTGGGAAGATGTGACATTTATCCTCTTCTGATCACCTCGTGCTTTGCGCCGGGTGGTCGTTGATTGTTCTTTGTCCTCTTCTGATCACCTCGTGCTTATGCACTAAGTGGTCCTTGAGTGTTCTTTGTCCTCTTCTGATCACCTAGTCTTATGCACCGGGTGGTCATTGAGTGTTCTTTGTCCTCTTTTGATCAACCTCATGCTTATGCATCGAGTGGTCGTTTACTGTTCTTTGTCCTCTTCTGATCACCTCATGCTTATGCACTAGGTGGTCATTGAGTGTTCTTTGTCCTCTTTTGATCACCTCATGCTTATGCATCGAGTGGTGGTTGAGTGTCCTTTGTCATCTTCTGATCATCTCAGGCTTATGTACTAGGTGGTCGTTGAGTGTTCTTTGTCCTTTTCTGATCACCCTAGGCTTATGCACCGGGTGCTCAATGAGTGTTCCTTGTCCTCTCCATATCACCTCGGCATATGCGCTCAATAATTGTGAGTGTTCTTTCGTCTTTTGTGCCACTTTTACAAATATGGTCAGACATATATTAAATTTTTGGAAGCTCTTTATTCATTGTTGCGAATATGATCAGGTGTGTATTGAGTTGTTCAAATTCGCCGTTGCGAATACGATCAGGAGAATGTTGAACTCCCCCTTTTCTGGTTGGGTTCCCGACAAAGTTCCTGGGAGGCATACTAACCACTTCTTTATTCCCCCTGTTTCCCTTTTCCTGTAAGGGGGTTGTTGAGTTCCTTGTCCTCTTCGTATCACCTCGGAATATGCACCGGGTGATCGTCGAGTATTCCTATCCTTTTCGTATCACCTCGGCATATGCACCTGGTGATCAACGAGTGTTTTCCGTCCTCTTCATATCACCTTGGCATATGTGCCGGTTAATCATAGTGTTCCCTATCCTCTTCATATCAACTCGGCATATGTGCCGGGTGATCATAGAGTGTTCCTATCCTCTTTGTATCAACTCGATAGATGTGCCGAATGATCGTTGAGTCTTACTGGCCTCTTCGTATTAGCTCGACAGATGCGCCGGGTGATCATCGACTGTTTCCTTTTCCTCTTCGTATCACCTTGGCAGATGCGTCGGATGATTGTTAAGTTTTACTGTCCTCTTCGTATCATCTCAGCAGATGCGCCAAGTTATTGTCGAGTGTTTCCTTGTCTCTTCGTATCACCTCGATAGATGCACCGGGTGATCGTCGAGTGTTTCCTTGTCCTCTTCACATCACCTTGGCAGATGCGCCAGGTGATTGTCGAGTATTCATGTCCTCTTTCGTATCACCTCAGTAGATGCGCCGTGAGTGTTCCTCTGTCCTCTTTGTATCACCTCGGTAGATGCGCTAAGTGATTTTTCTGAGTGTTCCTGTCCTCTTTGTTTCATCTCGGTAGATACAAGTCATGATTGTCGAGTGTTCTTGTCCTCTTCTTATCTCCTCAGTATATGCTCTGGGTGATTGTCAAGTGTTCATGTCCTCTTCGTATCACCTTGGAAGATGCGCTGGGTGATCGTCGAGTATTTCCTTTTCCTCTTCGTATCACCTCAGCATATGTGCCAGGTGATTGTTGAGTGTTCATGTCCTCTTTGTTTCATCTTGACAGATGCGCGAGGTGATCGTCGAGTGTTCTTGTTCTCTTCGTATCACATCAGTATATGCACCGGGTGATCGTTGAGTGTTCCCTATCCTCTTCGTATCACCTCGGCAGATATGTCGGGTTATCATCGAGTGTCCCTTGTCCTTTGTCACAATCGACCTCCAGTCGCGTGGTTTTTGGCTTTCCGAGCAATTTTTGACTTTTCGAGTGGTTGTCGAGCCATTCCTTCTAGTTATTGAGTTTTCCTAGTGGTTGTTCACTTCCCTAGTGGTTGTTGAGTTCGCCCAGAGGTTGTTGATTTTCTGAGCGGTTGTTCACTTCCCTAGTTGTTGTTGAGTTATTTTCCTTACTCTTTCTAACTGTTTCGATCCGGTCAGATGAGTTTCGAGTAGTCCTTGTTCCTCGTTTTGATTTGGTCAGGAAAATGTTGGGTTTCTCTCTCTTCTGTGCAACCATACTTGCATGATTGTGTGAGCATTGCATGTTTGCATGGTTGATTGAATGAGTGTGTGGTCATTGCATAATTGTGTGTTTGAGGGGTGATCATTATATATTGGATTGCTCATTGCGTGATTATATAACTTTGGTGTGACCATTGAATAATTGATTGGTTATTGTATAAGTGTGTGGTCATGGAATGATTAGTATTGTGGTGTGATCATTATATGACTAGATAATTATTACGTGATCATGTGATTATTGTATGGTCGCATGATTATTATATGATTCGATGATTATTATATGTTTGGATGATTGTGGTATAATTTTGTTATTATTATATGATTGATTTTTTATTACATGATTATGTGATCACTGCATGTTTAAATGACTGCTGCATAATGTTGTGATTCTTTTATGATTGATTTATTGTTGTATGATTATTGAATCATTACTTGATTAGGTGGTGGTTGTTTGATCACTACACGACTTATTAATTTTTGTATGCTTATGTGATTATATAAGTATTGTGTGATCATTGCATGATTGATTGATTTCTAATATGCTTGTGTGATTATATCATTATTGTGTGATCATTGTATGATGGATTGATTGTTATATGCTTATGTGAATGTGGAGTGATCATTGTATGATTGATTGATTGTTGTATGCTTATGTGATTGTGGTGTGATCACTGCATAATCGATTGATTATTGTATGTTTATATGATTGTGTGCTTGGTCATTACATGATTGTCTGATTATGAGATGATCATTGCATGTTGGATTACTTATTATATAATTGAGCGATTACTGTATTTATTGCATGATCATTGCACAGTTGAATGATTATTTCATCATTATGTGTGTATTATTGGTGAAGTGTGCATTTTTGGGTAATCACTGTATGATTGGTTGATTATTACATGTTTTAGATGATTGTTACATGATCTATGAGTATTATTTGATTATATGATTTTGTGTGGATTGTTGGTTATGTCACGAGTATGTGAAAATTGAGCAACAATATAATTATTGGGTTATTTGATGATTATTATACGATTGTATGATTGCATATTTGGATGACCATTGTATGATTGTGTGAGCATAGCATGGTGGGACACTTATTGCATGATTGTTGTGTGATCGAATGCTTGTTGAACACCTTTATTAGTTTTTCGATTTTACCTTCCTAGAGTTATGGAGGTCAACGCCGACACGTACGGTTAACTTGTCGTTCGCCTCACATGTTGGGGTTGTGTTTGTTGACCTCCTTTTCGGCATCGGTCACTTACACATTTTTGTCTTGCATTTTATAGATTGATCCACCTTGTATGTTGCACCACTGTGTAGATTTGCAAGTACATAGACTTTGTGAATTTCTTGAGAGACCCTCTTCAGCTTCTTAGTACGCTCCAAAAATTTGTTTGTACAAGATTAAAAGATGGATCTAAATTATCCTTTTCTCTCTCCTTCTCTGTCTATCTCTTGATGTTTTGAGGTTTTCTTAAACTGTGGAAGGTATGGGGAAGCTATGAAGGAGCTTTGGGACTTAAATTTAAGGCTATTGAATGTGTTTGATCAACCATTTATATAAATAAAGGGTGGGTTTTAATAGGAGAGAGAATAATGGCTAATATATTTCAACCTAAGCCATGACCCATCTCAAAACAAATTTTAAGCTAACTAATGGGAGCTCAAGGAACATTCTAGAGAGTTTTGAAGTATATGGTTGGTTAATGGAGAAGTTATAGCTTAAACAATCATTTGAGAGATATTATTTTGGAGGTTATTACCACATCGGTAACCCATGTGTCTTAAGCTTAATATGAGCTACATGGAGTTTAGTTTAATTTTGGCTGGATCTTAAAAGGGGCCAATAAAATGGGTTTTGGAGAGCTTGGTTTAAGCCAATGGATCAACCAGGTCAAACTATCAGTTAGAATTGATGTGTTATATGCATTGGATCTATCTACCACATCGGTAACCCATGTGTCTTAAGCTTAATATGAGCTTCATGGAGAAGGTTCTAGACTCTATGCAAGCCATTAGTATAGTTTAATTTTGGCTAGATCTTAAAAGGGGCCAATAAAATGGGTTTTGGAGAGCTTGGTTTAAGCCAATGGATCAACCAGGTCAAACTATCAGTTAGAATTGATGAGTTATATGCATTGGATCTATAAACATAGTTAGAACAACTTAAGGAATTTAATTTAGTAAGGATTTGGTTTTGGCTAACAAAAATCATTTTTGGTCCACTTGGTTCATCCAAATGGCTAAAATAGGTGTGGTCTCTTTGGCTGATGATTTTTTTTTGATGACTCATTGAGATCCAATGAGCTTTCCCCACTAGATTGGTTTAATGGTTGGTCAAAATTAGGAGTTTAAAATTTTTGAAGAGTATAAGGTGAGTTTTTATCTACTATAGTTGACTTGGTTAGAAAGGTTTGACCAAGGGTTAGTGATGGGTCCAACTCATTCAAAATGATTTTTTGGACATGTTGGACATGGACCCATGCAATGGAAGGCCATTTAGTTCAAAATGCATATTTAAGATTTAAAGGGGAAATTTGGTCAATTAGGCTTGACTGAGGGTTGAAACTTGGTTCAATGCATTGTAAATGATTTATAGAATTTGCTAAAGGTGGTCACAAAGTTTGGTGGGTTCTTCATATAGGTAATGTAGTTTAAAAAGGGGAAAATGGAAATTTTGGCCTACCTAGATTGATTTGTTAAACTATTGTTGAACAAGGCTTGTAATTCTTTTTTTCAATGCCAAATAATATTTTGGATATATCGAATGAGCTTGAGTGGGTTGGTTTAAACTAAGACATGTTGAAGTTTAATGAAAATTTTGTTTTAGTGGTTTAGTGGTTTTTGGGTTTTTATGGTTAATAATGGCTAACAAAAGTTACATGATGGATCAATGCATCGTGCTATTAATGATAGTCATGATCAATGAGTTCAGAGAGGCTTTCAAGGTCAAAAATCACTATGTGCTATGTTCAGTGGTAAAGACAATAAACATTTTAAGGTTTTAGAATCTATGGAAATGCTTTGAGTTTTAAATGATATTGATTTTGAAATGCATTCAAATTTTGTGGTTCACCCTAGGGACATATAATACCCCAAAGTTTGTTAAAAGCAGAAATATTTCTCAATAAAATCATCCATTATTTTTTTTTTTCATATATGAAAAATGTCAAATTATTTTATTAGCTTTTAATTTTAATTTTGATCCTTATAGTATAATTATCTGTATTCTTGTAAAAGGCATGTTATCATTTAAATGAGTTTGTTCTAAAAACTTAATTAAAAGTATTATCTGTAATAATACTTAGCATTAATTTAAATAAATGATTTAATTGCTAAAGCAAATAATCCATTTTTTCCTATTTACGGTTACTGTAGCATATCCACTTATCTTGACATGCATGGGCTGGATGGAGATCAGACGGCTAGAATGTTAGTGGAATTGTAGTGGAAAATGCATTATCTTATAATAATATATTATATATTACGGTAAAGCACTAGTAGACCCTATAAGTCCCCTTCATTACTTTCATTTGCCCATCACCTGGAATTGAAGCAGCGGGCAAGCAAGCTGAGTAATAGTAGAGGATTCGGCTGCTGGAAGTTGGAGAAACCAAGTGCTGATCTACGATTAGTGTTGGAGAAGCTGCAGTTCAAGAATGCATAAATTGTGGATTTCTGTCACTCTTTTTGAATGGTGAATGTGGAAATCCCACGAATAATGGAGGAAAAGCTAAATGCATGTAAGGGTATTATTGTTTGCTGAAAGTAAGTAATAGTTACTGCTGCGATTTGATGAAATAAAGGGGTTGTTGAAATTGGTTTGCTAAATGTATTACAGTAAAGGTGTTGTGTTGAATGAGGAAGTTTAGTGAAGAAGAAAGAATCGGGATACCGAGGTGAGATACCCAAACAAGATTATAAGAATTAGTAAATGTTTTATTATTGCACTTCTTCTTGATTATGTTTATAATCACATGTGTTGTGTTGATATGGTTGTATATGTATGAAATTGTTTATGTAAATGGTAATCTTTAGCAATGTGAATGATTTCGTAAGCATAAAAGGGTACATATTCATAAACTAGTGAAGTGCACCAAAAACAACCATAAAGGGCACAAAGTGCACCTAAAATGCACTAAAAGCGCACACAAAATGCACCTAAAGCGTAAGTAAAGCGCAACTAAAGTACACGTAAAGGGCACCAAAAGTGCACCTAAAGGGCACTTATAGGGCACCTAAATGGCAGCTAAAGGGCAGTAAAAGGGCACTTAAAGGGCACCTAAAGGGCAGTTAAAGAGCAACAAAAGGGCAGCTAAAGCGCAACCCTGTCATCAAAAGCATATGTCATTAGCTCTAAAAAGGATGATTATATGAAAAGTGAAATAAGTTATATATGGGGGATAGGCCCGCACAAGTAAGGCGAAAGACCTGATGAGGTAAGCTTACACTCTTAATTCTAGAAGTTGAGAAATTTGACTCAACCCTGAATGAGAGAACAACTTCCATTCTAAAAGTTGGGAAGTTAGACCTAACCTTGAATTGGAAAGTTGAAATGATGCAAAATTTTTATAGCCATTCTATAACTTATTTAAAGATGTGGAATAGTTTTGGTAAGATAAATAATACTGCTAGGCACTTTCAGGCTCAATATGACATTTCAATATGTGTTTTAATTATGTTAGCATAGTTATGGTATTTCATAATGGTTTATTATTATTTCTTATAACTTACTTGCGTATTTCATTCACCTTTCTCCAAAAGGAAAGGAAATCCAATTTCTATACAAAGGAAAATCAAGTTCATCTTTCTCCCAAGTGAAAGTTCATCTCTTTTCTTTTCCCTAAAGGAAAGTTTAATTTATCTTTCTCCAAATGAAAGTCAAATTCAAATCTTAGTACCAAATGCTAAGTGTAGATATCCCCAAATAGGAGTCTTCTCATCAATTTCTGAGTTTAGGTAGAATTCAAACCTTCTAAGGTCTCTCCTAGCTCATCCCTTTATATCTTGTTCTACCCAAATTGAACATCATAGATCTACCCAAATTTAGACTTTTTAGTGGTTGCCAAAATACCCCTTAGTCTTCCCAAATGTTAAGATTCATCTAGCCAAAATAGATAATCTTATACCAAATACCTTTATGGTTTAAGTAGTAGTCAAAATACTCTTAGCCTTAGTCCTCTTGAGTTTTATCTTACCAAAATAAGATGAACTCTACCCCTAGGTGGTTGCCAAAATACCTCTTAGAACTTTCCAATAGGTGCCAAATGCCTTTTGACCTTTAGGAAACAACAAATGTTCCTAACTCTTCTCAAATGATAGTGAAAATATCTTTGAGAACCCTTTAGGTGGTAGTCAAATACCCTTAACTTTTAGGAGATAGCAAGATATACCTAAGACCCTCTTAGAGACACCAAATGTCTCTAATTTCTTCTCAAGTGATAGCCCAAACATCCTTGAAAATCTTGTAGGTGGTAGCTAAAATACCCCTAGCCTTTAGGTGATAAAAAGATATCCCTAAGCTCTTTTAGAAGTTATCAAATTTCTTATAACCAAATCAAATTCTTTCTAAAGATACCAAACATCTTTAGAAATCTCTTTTAGAAGTTGTAAAAATATTTCTAATTGATCCAAAATCTTTCTAGAGATATCCAACATCCCTAGAAGCCCCTTAGAAGTTGTCTAGATACTTCTAACCAAGCTAAATCTTTTCTAGAAATATCAAATGTCTCTAGAATTCTCCTTAGAAGTTGCCAAAATACTTGTACTCCTATCAAATTCTCTTTAAGGATATCAAATGTCTTTAGAGACCTCTTTAGAAGTTGCCAAAATGCTTCTAATCTCTCTTCCAAGAGCAATATAAAACTCTTTCTTTAAGGTGATAGATAGAAATCTCCTTACATTTGTAGATCTTGTCTAAATTTAAGTTTAGACTCTCATAGATCTCACTTTCCCTTTCAAATCATAATCTATTTGATTTGGAAGATCTCGTTTGATCATTCTTTGGTCAACGCCAATATGTGTGGTGTACTTCTATTCGTTCACCACACATATTGGGGGTCCTTTTGTTGACGAATATTTTCGCATCGACTCGACCCCGATCGAGCCCGACTTGGCTTGATCGCGCTCAATCAACTCAATTGATCATCGTCGAGGTGAAATTAATCCGAATTAAGTCCCGATTTAATTAAATTAAACCCAATTTAATTTAATTAAACCCAATTTAATTTAAATAAAATAAAAATCAATCCAAATCAAACCCCCGTCGAGCGTCGTCGAGCCCAATTTCGAACGCAATTCAGCGTCGATTCAAGCTTAATTTTGCAAATTAGTTTGATCGGACCCAAAACCGACTCAAATCAGTTTGCGTCGAGTCCGACTCGGGCTCAATTTCAGCCCTAATTTGCCAATTGGGGCTAAATTAAATTTTGACATCAAATTTCCAAATCTAGGGTTCATATTTCACATGAAATCCTGTCCTAATTCCCTCGTTTCTCACATCAAGGGAGACTGATTGGCCATTTCGGTCGGTGGCTCTGCTGGGCGTGCTCCTCTAAGAGAACGAGAGGGAGTAGGGGGGAGCATTCGGCTCCCCATTTTGTTTCCGTCCCGACCCAGAGAAAAGGAGAGAGAGCGAGAGAGGGCGATTTCCACGCTCAGGCTTCCGTTCGCCCTTCCTCCTGCGTGCGAAACCGTCGGCCGAACCTCTTGAAGGCTTCAGTTTCTTCCCTGCTGCCCGTCGCCCTCCTTCCAACGAGCCAAAGCTGCAAGTGTGCGGCTTTTCTAGGTGAAAGGAAGAAGGGAGTTTTGGGGCTTGAGATCTTCTTCTCATTCCAAGGAAGAAAATCAAAAGCTAAGCCCTCCATTTGCTTTATTTCTCAAAGTTAGTGGCTTCTCCTCCTTCCTCTTCCAACTCCGACGAGTTTGTAGCAATTTGAAGGCTGTTGGAGACTTCCAAACAGCAAGGGAAGGCTTCGAAATTCTCCAAACAGCAGCTTGGAGTCTTCAAAATGCCTTGGACAGCAGCGGCGAGTTCCGGAGCGGCTTGGACAGCTGATTGGAGCTTGGTGCGGAGCTTGGACAACAGTTAGAACTTGGATTGGAGCTTGGACAGTAGCTTGGACAGAAATTTGGAGCGCTAGGACAAGCCGGGAGAGGGATACCATTAAAACATAGTGAAACCTAGGGTCCCCCAAGGCCAATTGTTATGTGGTTGACACCCCCCCCTGAACCTTAGGACCTTAGAAACTTCAATTTTTTCTTTCCCAAAATCCCCCGTTGGCTGTCCTCTTCGTAAGTCAATGAAAGTTTGGTAATTTTTATTTGCGAATTCTCATGTGATAGTCCCAAGAGGATTCTAATGCACATAGAGGTGTTGGATTGGTGTCCAACTCTTCTCAAATGCGTGATTTTGCACTCATATTGCATGCTTAGCCTTAGCCTATGAATGGACCATAGGATTTGATGATCTTTTTCTATCCCAAAATGAATGTTGAGATGTAGGTTTTGTTGAATTCTAGGTTGTACCTACTCAATGCTAATGTCATGGCAAAATTGACATATGATTTAGGGTTTTGCATTTGTCAACTTGCAATTTTCTCTATGACTTGGTTAGATGCCCAAATGCATTTGATAACTTATTGTAGAATTTTATTTGAACTCTTAAAGGTTCATTTTACAAATTCTAGAGCAAGTAGGGTTGATCAATCTTATTTTGGGTGTGTTGCAAAGCTTGTAAAGAAAATAACAAGTGGGCATTCGCTCTATTGTATCAAAATTCCCTAATTTAGATAATCATCTACGCATGCATGCACTCCTAGGTTCTTCTTAGATCATGCACTCCTAGGTTCTTCTTAGATCATACTAAATTGATCTTACTTTTCCTAGAAATCATAGGGATAAACCTTTCCTACCCAAGATTGTTAGATCATGCCAAAATTGATCTAGAGATCTCTCCAAAACATTAGGAAATCTTTCTTCCCTCTCCTAATTGAGTCCAAAACACTCATGGGGAAATAGGGAATTCTCTTTCTCATGCACATCTCCTTTCAAGCTTGATGCTTAGAACTTCCTCAAAGTTCTAAGCTCTCTGTTGCAAGAGTCCCAATAAATATAAAGAGAGCTTGCTTCCAAGCACTCTTTTCCCTTCATGTGAAATATTTTGGAGCCTCTCCAAAGCTCCGAATGTTCTATAACATGAATCTTTAGGATTTTAGGACCAAATCCTAAATTCCTTTCACATTTTGTATGTTGAGAAAGAAATCAACAATCCCCCTCTTTCATACATGATTGTTTGGAACCTTTCAAGTCTCCAAACATATCTTTACATGAATTATTTGAAGCTTAGGACCAAATCCTAAGCTATCTCCTTCATTTGTTGAGACACGAAATCCACGAATGAGCGTCCATCTTCTTTCACTTGACTTCAACTAGGTGAATGATCCATCCTCTTTGAATACCAAATATTCAAAGAACATTCGTGAAATTTATTAACTATCAAGTTGCATCTTCCTTCAACCCCAAAGTTGTAGGAAATTTATCAAATCATTTATTCGTTGGAAAACAAACCAATGAGTAATCCTCTAGATGTAGGACTCAAATCCTAGTCTTCCCCATTTGCTTAGCCCAAAATTTAGCAAATGTTCATCTTCCTTTGAGTACCAAATACTCAAAGAAACTTCACCATTTACTTAGCCTAAATCAAGTAAGTGGTCATCCCTTCTTGAACATCAAAAAGTTCAAGGAATAATCTCTAACTTACAATTCATAAGTTATATTTCATTTCTCCTTTCCTACAATTCAAAAGTTGTAGGAAACTATCTCATTCTCTAAAGACTCCAAATTATGAGAATGTGCGTGCCCTCTTTGAACACTAAATGTTCAAAGAATATTCATGGGGTTGTAGCTTCCAAATTGCATCCCTTCTCCTCCATCCCTCCAATCCAAATTGGAGGAATGAATCCCCCCTCTTTGGACAACAAATGTTCAAAGGACTTTCATTGACTTGCAACCTTCAAATTGCACATGATTTCCCAGTTTCTACAACCCAAAAGTTGCAGGAAAACCTTCTCATTCTCCTAAAACTTAAAATTAGGAGAATGTACACTTCTCTTTGAACACCAAATATTCAAAGAACGTTCTTGAACTTCATAAGTTTCATTTTCCTTCCTCTTTCCTACAAGCCAAGATTGTAGGAGAGCATGCAAATCCTTCTTCTCCTCCAACCCAAGTTGGATGGAGGGATTCCGTTATTTGGACACCCAAAATTCCATATAACTCTCGATGACTTGTAACCAAAATTACAAGTCATCCCTCTTTTCCTTCGACCCCAAAAAAGTCTAAGGAATCCTCCCAACCTTAGCCTAAAAGCTATGAGTTTGATCCAACTCTCCTCTAACTCCGAAGTATAGGAGATTTCCCCTCCTTCTCAGCTCCAAAAGCTAAAATGTGCTTTCCAAGATTTAGCCCAAAAGCTAAATGTTGGGTTCCTACTTTTCCTTCTTAGCTCTAAAAGCTAAGGAGATTTCTCCAACATGTAGCCCAAAAGTTACATGTTGGACACCTTCCTTAGACCCAAAATTTAAGTAATATCTTTCGTTCAATTCAAATTGAGTGAACTTTTCTATGACATTTAAAATACTAAACTCATAGATGTCCCTTAGGAATTGTCCTTTCTGTTGAAGTTCATCCTACCCTATCGGATGAATTTCACCAAGTCCTAAGTGAAACTCCTTAGGCATGTCTATCTTACCCTATTAGATAGACACTTCTCTTTTCCAAACATTAAGAGAACTCCAAAACATCTAAAAATTACTTAGGATCCCTTTTGATACAATGATCAGTTATCTCCCCTAAAAGGTGGGATGCCTACATCATTGTATCTTTGGATTCATAAGTAACAGGCTTGCCCAAAAGTAAGCAATGGTTACTTTATGGGTTCTTCATAACCCTCCTAAATATGAAACATTTAAAAATCAAATAAAATCCTTAAGTCACAAACAACTTAAAGTGAATCACCCTTGGATAAAGATTAAACATCTTCATTCCAAAATAAAACCAAACACCCTTAGTGTGACATGCTACACAAGCCTCACACACTTAGGTGCATAACCCCTTAGGCATGCTAGGATTATAATTTTTCTTTTCTGTGCATGTGTTTGATGTTGTGGTGTGATTGACTTTGGATTGTCTGTGTGTGGGCACTTGCCCTTAAGTGGATAGTGTAGAAATATACATGTTTGTTTTTAGGTGGCCATATTTAAAAGGGGAGGCGCTCATAAATAATAAACTGCTTGCATGACAGGTGCTGCTTAAAACCCCCAAAGATGTGGCCAATATGGTAGAAGCATGTGTTTGGCACTCTAAGTGCTAAACAAAATTCTTAATGTGATGCTTTATTATATAAACTGCTTCTAATCCACTGCAGGTTTGAGTCTCTTTTCTTTTCAAACATGTATTTGATAGAATTATAATTATATCAAACTTGTGGGGGTTTGGAGCTAAAGAGTGAAGTGGACTAGAAGGATGTACCTGCCAAAGGGGAAGCCCAATGTCCTTTCAAAAGTCAAGAGCCTGAAGAACCCCCCACAAGTAGAGTCTGTAATTTGACTGGGTTGTATAATGGCAGGCAACTCAGCTGCCAAATCTAGTTGTAATAATATGGACTCTATTTATATTCATTTCATTCGATATATATACAAGCATGTTTTGAATGTTTACTTGATTGTGTAATAGAAAATCATATCTTTTTCTTAGGTTTCTTCTCTTGTTTGTTTGGGTGTGGCCTGGACTGTGATGCGGTAGGCTCTTAGGACAAAAATAAGATTTCTACTCATTAAAATATAATCAATCTAAAAATTGATTTAGGCTCCACGATTTTCTAAACAAAAAGAAACTTGCGTGGCTCCCTTCAAGGAGTCAAGTTTTCATAAAATAAAACAATCATGCATAGCCCAAAACATGTTGCATATATGAATCAATCCACTTAAGGACTAGATAATAAAAATCTTTCTTTTGTGAGTCAGCATATGCATATCAAACATGCTTAGGCATCTTGGCCTCAAAGCTAAGCTATAAGTCCTACCTTTTAAATAAAAAAACACCTTTCCACTCTACATTTGCATTAAGACGGATGGCATGATTTTAAAAGCGATTAGGAGGGTTTAGCTGGTAGTACCTTCCAGGCGAGACAGTAAATCCAGAGATCGGGCAGGCAATGCCTCTTGTGAGGTGTAGTTTGTAAGCCCCTTTGCACTCGTTAGATTTAGGTTTGAGGCACTACATATCAGTAGTCCTCACCTTAGTCTTAAGGTCCGAGGCACGGGTTGATTCCAAATCACCCTATAAGCCCTCATCCTTCGGGCAATTCCTACAACATGTGTTGTTGGAATGTAAACCCAAACTTTCTAATAAACTGATCAAACTTAAACAAAATTTAGAGTTCAAAAAATGTAAAGTCCAACATAGGATAGTTTGGGCACCTCTGAGTTTCCTCTCAGAATCAAGTGCCACTACTTTACCTCCTTTGGCTTTCATTCCTAAAATCTAACTCCTATGTTGATCAAATTCTCCTTGAAATTCCTAAAGGCCAAAATCCTTTTGCTAAGACGTTCATGGATTTTAAAACAACAAAAATCAAACTTTAGACAATGTTTAAAAATGACTTTTAAAAGAAAGAAAACCACTAGTTTAATCAAAAGTTTTCCCAAACCAAAAATTGGGATGTAATTAACCATAGGGGCTTGCCCCTATGGGACGTCTGTACCCCAGAAATAAATAAACCCTGCTCGACCAAACATCGAGTGGGGGAATCTCTGTTAAATTGTAAATTTTGTTATTGAGTCCATAAGGAAATGATATTTTTATCCTTCGGGGTAATATATCATGTTCTTATGCCGTGCTCGATTATAAAATAAGCAATCCGTTTGAGGATACATAAATTCTCCAACAAGCCCTTGGGACAATAAATAGAGGTTACCGTTCTTTTGATGTAAGTACATTTTGGGGTGTAAGTGATCTAAAGCGAGATCTGAATGCTAGATGTAAAGACTTTTGGGTATGTGAATGAATTTTAAAAGTTTTAGTATAGCTCTGTATTTGTTTTAATTATGTTGAGGTTCAATAAGATATATTACATGCTTCCTGTGGTTAAAAGTGGAGTTTGATACGTTGAAATCCTTCTTTGTTATACTTCAGTTTGTGGTAGAGGGTGAGCCAAACTGGGGTGTGACAGGACATACCTAATTTATATGCAAGTTCTAGATAATGAATCCATGGTCATTTGGTCAAGTTTAAGGGTGATGGAAATTTCTCAAAAAATTAGGTTATTAACCTAGGGGTTTTGGGTTTTATTTTAGCATTGGATTTTAGAATTTTGAGTTGTCAATGAGTTTAATTAATTTATTTGATTTAGATTTGGCTTAATCAATAAGTTATAGGAGTTTTTATTTAAGACGCTCATACAATTATGTATTATTCATGAATAGGGAGAAGTACTTTTAAATGATAGGAATAGTAGAGATAATATTTTGGGGTTAAATGAAAAGGTATTGGTTGAAAAAGAAAATGTTGAACTTGGTCTCAACAGTATTACTATTGAGGATGAAGAAGTTTTGGAGGAAGGTGAACTTTCTCTAAAGGGTAAGGAAAAGCTCTGATTTTCTTGAGAGAGAAGCTCTGATTTTCTAGAGAGAGAAGTGTTCTGTATTTTCAATTCTTGGTTCGCGGTCTTTTTGCGACCGTCCGATGGCGGTGAATTCTCGCCAGACATCAGTTCTTGATGGTCCCGACGAGTCTAGACGATCATCTAATGGAGGTGGGTTAATTCTCGCAAGATCTTTTCCTGCTTTTGGTGATTCTGAATCGGGATTGTTGAAGATGAGGAAGGGTGGCGCTTTGGCGATTTGTGAAGGAGGATTTTTTCCTCCTAAACATTCTGAGATTGTTATTGGTAAAGGTAAAGAAGTATTGGTGGAGAATAGATGTAAAATTCAAAAACCGGTTTCTAAGGGTTTTGTTGAAAATTTGAATTTGAAATATCAAGAAATATCTGTTGTGAAGGAAGGAAAATCTGGTATTCTGACTGATGGTGTTGTTGAAAATGGTATCAAGACAGTCAAGTTGATTGCTGGGTTTAATAATGAAGAAGTGGATTTTGCAGTTCAAGAAAACGTTGTGGTTCCGTATGACAAAACTATTGAAGAAGGAATTCTCTTGAAGAATACTGAAGAGGATTTGATCTCTGTTCGGAATTTGTCATGTTGGAGAGTTTAATTCCGGGATCTTGGTAGAAAATTCTGTGGTATTACCAAAACCTCCTACTGGTAATATATTGAATAATGCTTGGAAGAAGAAAGAAAATATCAGTGTCATTGATTTATATTATGGTTTGCCTTTAGCTGAAGACGGTTCTACTATGAAACTTAATGTGGAGAAGGAAACAGAGAATATTAAGAGGCTGCATAATGCTCTTGTTGTTAAAGCTTTTGGGGAGAATGTGCCTCTTCACGTTATTAGCAATGAGCTGAGAAGGCAATGGGCTCAATTTGGTAAATTTCACCTTACATTGCTTGGTATGGGATGGAGCCTATGTGCTTTTGAAGATGCTAAAGCGATGGAATCAATTATGAATAATGGACCTTGGTATGTTAATGGACATATCATATGTATGGTAAATGGTCTCCTATGTTTTCTCCTTCTTCGTTAAAAGGACTTACTGCTCCAGTTTGGATAAGACTACCAAATTTACCTCTTTATTGTTGGGATGAGGTAAATGTGTGTAGGATCGCTTCACAGGTGGGAACACCATATATGATTGATGGTAGTATGTTTCAATGGAGTAAGAGGGAGTTTGCGAGAATATGTCGTGTGTAGGATTGCTTCACAGGTGGGAACACCATATTCTATGTTGGACTTTATATTTTTGAACTCTAATTTTTGTTTAAGTTTGATCAGTTTATTAGAAAGTTGGGGCTTACATTCCAACAACACATGTTGTAGGAATTGCCCGAAAGGTGAGGGCTTATAAAGTGATTTGGAATCAACCCGTGCCTCAGACCCTAAGACTAAGGTGAGGACTACCAATAGGTAATGCCTCGAACCTAAATCTAACGAGTGCAAAGGGGCTTACAAACTACACCTCATAAGAGGATAGCCTGCCCGACCTCTGGATTTTCTGTCCCGCCTGGAAGGGACTACCAGCTAAACCCTCCTAATCGCTTTTAAAACCATGCTATCCGGTCTCAATGCAAATGAAAAGTGGTAGGGTTATTTTTATTTAGAAAGTAGGACTTATAACTTGGCTTTGAGGCCAAGATGCCTAAGCATGTTTGGTATGCAAATGCTAACTCACAAAAGAAAGATTTGTTTTGTTATCTAATCCTTATATGGAGGCTTTCTATATGCAACACATTTTTAGGCTATGCATGTTTATTTTCAATTTTGAAAACTTGGCTCCTTGAAGGGAGCCATGTCATTTTTCTTACTTGAAAAATATAGAGCCTAACTTGATTTTATTTTTTAGATTGCTTACATGTTAAGAGGTAGAAAATTTATTTTTTATCCTAAGAGCCTAACGTAGTAGAGTCCAGGCCACGCCCAAATAAGCAAAAGAAGAAAGCTAGGAAAAACATGCTTTTCTAATGCGCACCCAGTAAACACTTCAACACATGCTTATATATAAATTAAGATAGAAATGTAAGTAATGTCCCAGTTATTACAAACATGTTTGGCAGCTGAGTTGCCTGTCATTATACAACCCAATCAAATTTATAGACTCTACTTTTGGGGGTCTTCAAGCTTCAACCTTCAAAGGGGTCTTTGGGTTTCATCTCCAAAATGGTACATTCTCCTTCAATCCTCCCTTCTTTTTAATCAAGCCCTACAAGTTTTACATCATAGATCTAATCAAATACATGGTATGAAATAGAAAAAGACTCAAATCTGCATAATAAAGTTAGGAGGCAGTTTATATAATAAGCATATAATCATCTCAAAATTGGCCTAACACTTAGAGTGCTAAGTGCTAGCCCCCTGCTTCTACCCTATTGGCCATGCCTCTTGGGGGGTTTTAAGCAGCGCCTGCAAGCAAACAACATTATAATAATCATGATTTTTTTACCCCCTTCTTGGACATGGCCACCTGCACAGAAAAGCATGTATTTTTCTATACTAACCATTTAAGGGCAAGTGCCCACACGCAGACAATCCATGGGCAATCACTTCACAACATCAATCACATGCGCACACAAAGAAAAATCCTAATCTTAGTATTCCTAAGGGGTGTGCATCTAAGTGTGTGAGGCTTGTTTGGTATGTCAAACTAAGGGTCCTCCTAGAGTTTGGGTATAAGGAAGAAACGTCCAACATATGGCTTTTGAGCTTAATGTTGGAGGAAATTCTCCTTAGCTTTTGGAGCTAAGAAGAGGAGGTAGGAATCTAACATTTAGCTTTTGAGCTAAATGTTGGAGAGTTATCTCTAGCTTTTGGAGCTAAAGAGAAGAGAAATCTCCCACAACTTTGAAGCTGGAGGAGGATTGGGGAAAAATGCAACTTTTGGGTTGCAAATTCATAAAGGTCTTTGGACACTTTGGTGTCCAAAGAGAGAGTTGCACCCTTGCAACTTGAGTTTGGAAGGGCAAAGTGAAATGGGACTTGAATCCTAAGCTTGGGGTGAAGTTACTTGTTGTTTTTGTTTCAACAAGTAAGATAAATGGAATAAGATTAAATAACCAACATGGACTAAATACAAGGAAGTTGCATACAACTTTTGAGTTGTAGGAAGATTGAATTTCTCTACAGTTTTGGATTTGTAGAGAATAGAGGGTGCCTCCTTGAATTTTGGTATCCAAGGAGGCGGAGTTTCATTTCCTTAATTTGGGTTAAGAGAAATGAAGAGAATCTTGATGGTTTCCTACAATAGATTTGTAGGAAAGAAGTAGTCCAATGTGCAATCTAGGGATTACAAATTAGAGGAGTTCCTTTGAGCATTTGGTGTTCAAAGAAAAGGTTCATTCCTCCAATTTTGAGTTGGAGGAGAAAAGGAGAGGGGATATGACTTGGAAGTCACAACCCCAAGAGAATTCCTTGAACATTTGATGTTTCTTTGAACATTTGATGTTCAAAGCAAGAGACTCACATTCACTTAATTTAGGCTAAGTGAATGGAGAGATTTCCTACACATTTTGTTTGGTGGAAAAATGGAATGTGCAAACTTAGAGGTTGCAACTCATGAATATCCTCGAACTCTTGGTGTTCTAAGGGGGATTCATCTTCCCAACTTGGGTTTGAGAGGATGAAGTTAGGTTTAGATGCTCTCCTCCAATCTTAGCTTGTAGGAAAGGGGAGAGGGAAATGCAACTTAGAAGTTGATAATCATAGAAATCCTTTGAACATTTGGTGCTCAAAAGAGATGGGTACATTCTCCTAATTTTGAGTTTTAGGAGGATGATATGGTTTTCCTACAACTTTTGGGTTGTAGAAAAGGGGAAATCATGTGCAATTTATAGATTCCACATTCATGAGTGCCCTTGAACTTTTGGTGTTCAAAGGGGGAACAACCATTCTCCTAGATTTGGGCTTAGGAGAATGAGAGGGCTTTCTACAACTCTCAAGTTGTAGAAGAAAGAAGCAACAAGGTCCTAAGTCAAAAAGTTTCATGCATCGAAGTGTTTGGAGCCCTGAGGTGCTCCAAACCATTATGCATGGGGAAGAGAAAACTTGATTGGAGAATTCCCGATTCATGAAACGATCTCCAAATCAATTTTGGCATGATTTGAGATGTCCAATAGGGTGGACTTGCTCTCTCTTCTTGGAAAGATAACACATGGTGTCATCTAAGGAACCTAAAGACATAAGATGGAATGTCATTGAAATTCCTATGGATAGGCTCTAAGAATTAGTTTTCTAGAGTCTAAGGAAAGCCTAGGGGTGATGGCTTTCGATTGTCTTTTCGAAAGCTTCACCAAGTGTCTAAGTTATGTGTTAACACCCTTAACCATCAACTTACAAACTACACTAAACATGTCCAACAAACTTCCAACATATGATGGGGTGTAATCTATAAGCTCTTTGAAGCCATAGAACACCCCATCTTAGCTTTGCAATCACCCATGAGTTTGGTGGACACTTTTAGTTGTAGGATTTGCAACATGAGTCAAAAATGCTCATGGACGATCCCACAACTTCGTAAAAAGAGGAATGATTGAAATACATGCTTAAACATATCACAAGCATACTAATTTTTTCATAACATGCAAGTTTTAGGTGTATGTTAACGCATGCCACACTTAGATAATAGACCCTACGCTCCTACATTTTATTTGACATCGAAAGAGCCAATAAACGTAGGATTTGGTTGTAGGTAAGGGTTCTAAACATAACATGAATGATATAACATGCAAAAAAGGGGACATTGAATACGAATTCTATGCCCCATCGCCACGCCGCTATCTTTTTAGCTCTCATATGAGAGAAAATCATGGAAGATCACTTGATTTCCATGATTAAAACAAGTGGTCAACGTATATAGGATTTTAGCAGAGTGAAAATTGAAGTTTCTAAGGACCTAAGGTTTGGGGGCGTCAACCACACAACAATTGGCCTTTGGGGACCCTAGGTTTCACTAAGTTTTAAAGAGTTTACCATACCCGGGCTGTCCAAGCGCTCCTATCCAAGTTCCAAGCTTTGTCCAAGCTCCGCTCCAAGCTCCAAGTCGTTGTCCAAGGTGTTCCGGACGTCGCCACTGCTGTCCAAGCTACTCCGGAGGGTGGATTTGCTGTCCAAAACATTCCGGATAGCAGTTTTCAGCATTTGAAAGCTTTCGGAAGCTGTATGGCTGCTGTCCAAGGCAATTTGAAGATTCCAAGCTGCTGTTTGGAGAATTTCAAAGCCTTCCCTTGCTGTTTGGAATTCTCTAACAGCCTTCAAATTGCTACGAACTCGCCGGAGTTGGAAGAGGAAGGAGGAGAAGCCACTAACTTTGAGAAATAAAGCAAATGGAGGGCTTAGCTTTTGATTTTCTTCCTTGGAATGAGAAGAAGATCTCAAGCCCCAAAACTCCCTTCTCCCTTTCACCTAGAAAAGCCGCACACTTGCGGCTTTGGCTTGCTGGAAGGAGGGCGACGGGCAGCAGGGAAGAAGCCGAAGCCTTCAGGAGGTTCGGTCGACGGTTTTGCACGCAGGAGGAAGGGCAAACGGAAGCCTGGGCATGGAAATCGCCCTCTCTCTCTCATTTCCTCTGGATCGGGACGGAACTCACGAAACAACAAGGGAGCCGAATCTGCCGCTCCCCTCTCCTTCTCACGCTCTTCCTGCTCTGGCTTCGGACGGACAGCTCAAGGGGACCGCCCAAATGAGCCTATGAGGCTTCCTCGTTGCTTGAAACAAGGGGAATGTACTTGAGTACATTGAACCCAAATTTGGGTGAGATTTTAGAGAATATCTCAGCCCTAGGTTTCAAATTTCTTATTTGGGAAGTTGATTTAGCCCAAATCAGTCAATTGGAGCTGAAATTGACTTCGATTTGGGTCCGATTTCGTTCGATCGAGTCAATTTTACTAAATTGAACTCCGATCAACGCCGAATAGCGTCGAATTGGGCTCGACAACGCTCGACGAGGTTCGATTGGGTTTTGATTTGATTTTAATTAAATTAAATTTATTTAATTTCATTAAATCAGGGTTTGATTTGAGTTAATTTCGCTTTGACGACATTCAATTGGGTCGATCGAGCTCGATCGAGCCTAGTCGGGCTCCATCGGGGTCGGGTTGCCCCCAATATGTGTGGTGAACGAAAAGAAGTACGCCACACATATTGGCGTTGACCAAAAAATGATCAAACGAGATCTTCCAAATCAAATAGAGTATGATTTGAAAGAGAAAGAGAGATCTATGAAAGCCTAAACTTAGATTTAGGCAAGATCCACAAAGATAAGGAGATTTCTTTCTATCACCTTAAAGAAAGAGTTTTAGATTACTCTTGGAAGCGAATTTAAAAGCATTTTGACAACTTCTAAAGAGATCTCTAAAGACATTTGATATATTTAGACATAATTTCATAGAAATAGAAGTATTTTGACAACTTCCAAGAGGGATTCCTACAGATATTTGGTATCTTTAGAAAGAATCTGATTTGATTAGAAGAAATTTGATAACTTCTAAAGAATCTTAGGGATATCTTTCTATCACCTTAAAGTAAAGGGGTATTTTGCTACCACCTACAAGATTTTCAAGGATATTTTGGCTATCACTTGTGAAAAGATTAGAGACATTTGGAGTCTCTAAGAGGTCTTAGGGATATTTTGCTATCTCCTAAAAGTTGGGGGTATCTTGGATACCACCTAAAGAGTTCTCAAAGATATTTTCACTATCATTTTAGAGGGGTTAGAAACATTTATTTATTTCCTAAGAGTCAAAAGGCATTTGGCACCTATTGGAAAGTTCTAAGAGGTATTTTGGCAACCAAGTAGAGGTACAGTTCATCTTATTTTGGTAAGATAAAACTCAAGAAGGCTAAAGTTAAGAGTATTTTGACTACTACTTAAACCTTGAGGGTATTTGGTGTAAGATTATCCATTTTGGCTAGCTAGATGAATCTTAACATTTGGGAAGACTAAAGGATATTTTGGCAACCACTAAAAGTCTAGATTTGGGTAGATCTATAGATGTTCAATTTGGGTAGAACAAGATCTATAGGAATGAGCTAGGAGAGACCTTAGAAGGTTTGAATTCTACATAAACTCAAAAATTGATAAGAAGACTCCTATTTGGGGATGTCTATTAGCATTTGGTACTAAGATTTGCATTTGACTTTCATTTGGAGAAAGATAAATTTAAACTTTCCTTTTGGGGAAAGAAAAAGATGAACTTTCACTTGGAGGAAGATGAACTTGATTTTCCTTTTATAGAAAATTGAATTTTCTTTCCTCTTGTGGAAAAGATGAGCTTTCTTTCCTTTGGGGAAAAGATGAGTTTTGCAGATAACTAGAATATGCTCGTTGGAATATAGATGTCACCTTATTGGATCCCGCATTTTTTTTCCAAATAGATTTGCTTTTCAATTTAGTGAAGCCAGGGTATTAGTCATTTCTTCCATTTGTTGTTGTAGGTTAACCATTTGTTGCACAAACATATATTTCCAATTTCTTTGTTGATTATTTTAAATAACTATTTTTTCTTTTTTAAGTCAAACGAAGATTCGCCCGACAACCTAAATCTCTGATACCAAGTTGATGCAATCTAAAAATAACTATGATCGTAAACAAAGGACTTCCTTTCATAAAACATGCACAAACAAAATCTTAGATCACATAATTCAAGCTCACATTAAACATGACTATACAACAAATCCTTATAGTTTATAATACTTAAACATTCAAAAAAACAAGACACAATAATATCTTAGAACTTAAAATAAAACATGACGCAATGACACCTTACAACTTATCAAAGTTTTGAGAAGAAAGATGCAGGTAGGAATGCAAGTAGGAGAACACTAAAAAAGCAATTAACAATCTCCTTTTCAATATAACATAAACATACATAAATATTGAAAACTTAGAAGGAAACAAAACTTAAAAATTTGATAAGTAGGCACACTAAATAACCAAACAACTAAATTAAAATACCTTTAGAATAACCTGTAAGGTAACCTCATATGAAAATGACGAAAATAGAGAATGGTGCTTAATGAAAAAATCGAACAAGTGGTTCGCAATAGAAATTATGATCCAGCTCAAGTCGGTGCGCCTCTGGGAAATACCAACAAACGGGGCACAACAACACCTCATACTCATAATATTTGGAGAAGAAAGATTCTGGTGGAAGGAAAACCGTGGAGAGAAGAGTAGATAAAAGACCGAGATGAAATAGAAAAAGTAAGGTAGAAGAAGATAGCTCGCAAGATAAATAACTCGTAGGTTTTACTGCGATTACACCAGCAATAATAACAACCAACCTATTCCAATGAGAAAACAACCCCTCCCCCCCCCCCCCCCCCCCCCCCCCCCCCCCCCCCCCCCTCCACACACACACATATATATCTATATATAACAAAAAGGGGGAAATGGTCAAGAATTGCTCACATAATAATGTCGGCAAACAGCCAATAAAAGCCTCTCAAGTTAACCCATAGAATGAGGAGTTCATGAACTTAGTATTGGAAATAATAAGGTCTAAACCTAACTGCTAGCAATAGGAAAAATAGGTCAACAATATGGGAAAAAATAGAACAACAGCATGGGAAAAAAGAGCCAGCATATGGAAAGAGTTGGGCCAAGCCAAATAAGCAAAATTGGCAAATAAATATCCAACTAACCACCAAAGAATGTAGATCAACACAAGTGGAAACCAAAGGAGTGAAACCTCCTAAGAGCACCAAATCCAATCTTGATCATGGGTTATTTTCCATTATAGGGCCATATAAAATATATTTATATAGCTTCCAAAAACATAAGGAAAAAAGAACTAAAATAAAATACATAAAATGATAAAAAATGATTACATCAATTCTTCCCTTGTGAAAAAATATCATATCCTGATGAGAATGCTTCAGTCATCCGATGGTAAATATCAGAATGACAATGCTGAACTCCTCATCACCAACTATCAGCCAAGGGGATGTCCATTCCATCTAACCAAGAGTCGTCAGTGCACTCCTTGTCTTGTTTGAATAGTACAGTTATTCACAACATCATCATGAATAGTAAAGGAAAAACTCTTACACAACTATATAATTTTAGCAGCACCTATTAATATCTTCTCAATAATGGAAGGATTTTTTTCAAAATAAGGCTTTACTTGATATGTGATTGAACAAACTCTTTCAAAAAGCTTAACATATTTTGATACAAATACTGCTAACAAAAGTATCATTGTCACGGAAAATAATAGATGATAAACTTAACTTAATTCAGCTAGATTCATTAATTCAAGTTATGTATCCTCTATAAGCTGCATGTACCCCTCAATATTTTGATGAGCTATAAATGTTTTATCAACAACTTCCTCCATGGCCGTTGTCCCCAGTTACATTTTTTTTGGCTGCCTCACATTATCTTCTTTTTTGTTTATTTCATTCTACAGCTTTTTAGAGTAGACAGGTTGATCAACATACTGCAACGTCGCCTCATTAAATATGGTAACTTACTACCAATAATATGGTAACTTACTACCAAATCAGAATTAATTGAAGAATCAACTTAATCAATAAGTGTTCTCCAATATGAGCTTTGCAGACACCTAGAATCTGCTCGTTGGAATATAGATGTCACCTTGTTGGTTTCCCGCATATTGTTTCAAAATAGATTTGATTTATGGATTTAGTGAAACCACGATATTAGTCATTTCTTTCATTTGTTGTTGTAGGTTAATTATTTGTTACATAAACATATATTGCCAATCTGCTTGTTGATTATTTTGACTATCCTTTTTTTTAAAAAAAAGGAAGACTCGCTCGACAACCTAAATCACTGATACCAAATTAGTGCAATATAAATATAAATATGATCTCAAACAAAAGAATTCATTCCATAAAGCATAAACAAATAAAACCTTAGAACACAGTCACTTTAAACTCACCTTAAACATGACACAACAAGTCCTTACATTTAACCTCTATAAGCTTCATGTTCTCTTCAATATTTTGATGAGTTATAAAGGTTTCATCAACAACTTCCTCAATGGCCGTTGTCTCCAATTGGAGTTCTTCTACTTGCCTCACATTCTCTTCTTTTATGTTTACGTCATTCAACATTTTTTTGCAACAGACAAGTTAATAAACTTGTTGCAACTTTGCCTCATCGATGGCCTTTCAAGAATAGTAAGTTCTCCATTGTGCCTTTCATGGTCATGCATCTCTTTGTTAGTCTGTGTTTGCACCTCACTCTTTCTTTTAATACAAGTGGAAGGGAAATCGTGAAGATAAGATTAGATATAAGACCGAGACGTCAAAATAGAAAAAATATGGTAGAAGAAGTTTGGTTTTAAGCTAAATAAACTGCTTGTTTTAGTGCGATTGCACCAGCAACTATGACAACCAACCTTTTCCAGAAACAAAACAGCTATGTATATAAGAGAAGAAAGGGGGAAATTATCATAAATTGCTCACTTAATTATGTCGCCTGAACAACAAATAGAAGCCTCTCAAGTTATCCCATTTAATGAGAAGCTAATACATTTAGTATAGGAAAACAACAAGGTGGAAACTTAATAGACATCAATAGGGAATAACCGGACAACAACATGGGAAAAAACAACTACCGTAGGGAAAGCCACTAGCAGGAAAAATGGGACTACAACATGTGAAAGAACAGCCAGCATAGTGAAAGCCAACATTAGGGAAAATGGGACAACATCATGAGTAAAAACAACCATCATAGGGAAATAGTTGGGCTTAGCCTAATAAGCAAAACATGTGAAAATAAATACCCAATTAACCACCAAAGAAGCTAGATTTACACAAGTGGAAACCAAAGGAGTGAAACTTCCTGTGATAAGCATAATCATGGGTTGTTTTACATTATAGGGTCATGCAAAATAAACTTATATAGTATCCAAAAATATAAGAAAAAATAAATAAAATAAAAGATATAAAATGATAAAATATGATTCTATAAATTCTCCCCTAGTAGAAGAATCTTATCTCTTGATGAGAATGCTTCAGTAGTAAATATCAAGATGACGAAGCTACGACTCGTCATCTTTAACTGTCAGTCTGGGGAATGTCCATTATTTCTAACCAAGAATAGTCGGTGCACTCTATATCTTGTTTGAGTGGTACCAATATCAACAACAACATCAGAAATAGTAAGGGGCAAAGTCCCACGCAACTTTATGCTTTTAGCACCACCTATTAATATCTTCTCAATAATGGAAGATTTTTTTTTCAAAATAAGGCTTTACATAATATTTGATTGATCAACCCTTTTTAAAAAGCTCAATATCTTTTGATAAAATATTGCTAACCAAAGTATCATAGTCAAGGAAAATAATGGTTGGTAAACCTTTACTTGACGCAGTTAGATTTATCAACTCAAGTTGTTCATCGTCATTAAGATGCATGTTCCATTTAATATTTTAATGAGCTATAAAGGTTTTATCAGTATCTTCCTCCATGGCCTTTGTCCCCAATTGAAGTTCTTCTGGCTTCCTCACATTCTTTTCTTCTATGTTTACTTCATTCAATGGCTTTTTGCAGCAGACAGGTTGATCAACATACTGCAACTTCACCTTATCAGATCACCTTTAAATAAAAGCAACTTCTCCATTATGCCTTTCACAGTCATGCATCTCTTTTTCAGTCTGTGTTTGCACCTCACTCTTTCTTTTAATATATCATTTATCACATGCTACGAACCTATCCAGGATTTCTACTTTGTCTGTTGTTTGAGTCTCAAATTTAGACTAAACAGAGTATCTTGAAGTGCATAGCCTGACTGTATTTCTTTTTTTTTTTGAAGATATTTCTTCCACAAAGGAAAACATGACAACTTACTACCAATATTATCAATTGAATCAAGGTTAATTAAAGAACCAACTTTATCAATAGGCGTTCTCCAAAGTACGTTTTGAAGACATCTAGAATCTATTCGTTGGAATATAGATGTCACCTTGTTGGGTTTCACATTTTATTTTGAAATAGTTTTTTTCTTTTGGATTTAGTGCAGTCAGGGTATTAATTATTTCTTTCATTTGTTATTATAGATTAACCATAGGTTGCATAAACCTATATTGTCAATCTGCTTGTTGATTATTTAAACTATATATATTTTTTAAGAGAAAGGAAGACTCACCCAACAATCTAAATATATGATACCAAATTGATGCAATCTAAAAATAACTAAGTTCAACAAAAGACTTTCTTTCCATAAAAAAATAAACTAACAAAATTTTAGAACACAACCACTTCAAACTCACATTAAACATGACACAACAAGTCCTTACAACTTATAATAGAATATGACATAACAACACTTCAACTTTCAATAAAGCTTGACACAATAATAGCTTAGAACTTAAAATAAAACACGATGCAATGAAACCTTATAGCTTATCAAAGTTTTGAGAATAAAGATACAGGTAGAAATTCAAATAGGAGAACACTAAAAAAGCTATTGACAAAACTCCTTTTCAATATAACATAAGAATACACAAATATTGAAAACTAAGTAGGAAATAAAACATAGAAAATTGATAAGAAGGCACACAAAATTACCAAACAACTAAATTAATATACTCTCAGAACAACCTTGTAATGTCACGTTTCTTACAAATCACTAAAATAGAGAATGATGCTCAAAGGAAAAATCAAACAAGTGGTTCGCCACAAAAATTATGATCTAGCTCAAGTCTGCGCGCCTCTGGTAATTACAAACAAATGGGGCACAACAACACATTACACTCACAATATTTGGAGAAGAAAGATACATGTGGAAGGAAAATCGTGGAGATGTCCTCTTCGTTTCATCTAGGCAGATGCGCGAAGTAATCGTCGAGTGTTGTTGTCCTTTTCGTATCAGCTCAGTATATGCTCAGGGTGATCGTCGAGTGTTCTTGTCCTCTTCATATCACCTCGGAAGATGCGCCAGGTGCTTGTTTGATCACTACATGACTTATTGATTTTTGTATGTTTATATGATTATATAATTATTGTGTGATCATTGCATGATTGATTGATTTCTTATATGCTTGTGTGATTATATCATTATTGTGTAATTATTATATGATGGATTGATTGTTGTATGTTTATGTGAATGTGGAGTGTTCACTGTATGATTGATTGACTGTTGTATGCTTATGTGATTGTGGTATAATAACTGCATGATCGAGTGATTGTTGTATGCTTATGTGGTTGTGTGCTTGGTCATTACATGATTGTGTGATTATGAGATGATCATTGAATGTTGGATTACTTAATATATAATTGAGCAATTACTATATTTATTGCATGATCATTGCATGGTTGAAATTATTATTAAGTCATTATGTGTGCATTATTGGTGAAGTTTGCATTTTTGGGTGATCACCGTATGATTAGTCGATTACTGCATGTTTTAGATGATTGTTACATGATTTATGAGTATTGTTTGATTATATGATTTTGTGTGGATTGTTGGTTATATCACGAGTATGTGAAAATTGTGTAACTATAGAATTATTCGGTGATTTAATGATTATTATACGATTGCATGATTGCATATTTGGATGACCATTGTATGATTGTGTGAGCATAGCATGGTGGGAAACTTATTTCTTTAGATATATATGTTGGGTAGGAACTATGCTGTAGGAACATAGACTAAGCAGTTGTGACCTTTGTCCTCTTCTGATCACCTCGTGGTTATGCACTGGGTGGTCGTTGAGTGTTCTTTGTCCTCTTCTGATCACCTCGTGCTTATGCACCGGGTGGTCGTTGAGTGTTCTTTGTCCTCTTCTGATCACGTCGTGCTTATGCACCGAGTGGTCGTTGAGTGTTTTTTGTCCTCTTCTAATCACCTCGTGCTTATGCACTAGGTGGTCGTTGAGTGTTCTTTGTCATCTTCTGATCACCTCGTGCTTATACACTGAGTGATCGTTGAGTATTCTTTGTCCTCTTTTGATCACTTCAGGCTTATGTACTAGGTAGTTGTTGAGTGTTCTTTGTTCTCTTCTGATCTCCTTGGGCTTATGCACAAGGTGGTCATTGAGTGTTCTTTGTCATCTTAAAATCACCTCGGCATATGTGCCGGGTGATTGTGAGTGTTCTTTCGTCTTTTGTCTCACTGTTGCGAATATGGTCAGGCAGACATTAGACTTTGGGAAGCTCTTTATTTGCTATTGCGAATATGATCAGATGTGTATTGAGCTGTTCTCATTCACCGTTGCAAATATGGTCAGGCAAATGTTGAACTCCTCTTTTCTAGTTGGGTTCCCACATAGTTCCTGGGAGGCATACTTAACCACATCATCATTCCCCCTATTTCCTTTTTCCTATTAGGGTTGTTGAGTTCCTCGTCATCTTCTTATCACGTCGGAATATGCACCGGATGATCGTCGAGTGTTCCTATCCTCTTTGTATCACCTCGACATATGCTCCCGGTGATCGTCGAGTGTTTCTATCCTCTTCGTATCACCTTGGAATAGGCATCGGGTGATCGTAAATTGTTCCTTGTCCTCTTTGTATCTCCTCGGCATATGCGTCGGGTGATCATAGAGTGTTTATGTCCTCTTCGTCTCACCTTAGAAAATTCACTGGATGATCGTCGAGTGTTACTATCCTCTTCGTATTACCTCGACAAATGCGTCGGGTGATCGTTGACTTTTTTCTTGTCCTCTTCGTATCACAATGACAAATGCATTAGATGATCATTAAGTGTTACTTTTCTCTTCGTATCACCTCGACAGATGCACCGAGTGATTGTCGAGTGTTTCCCTTTCCTCTTCGTATCACCTCGATAGATGTGCTGACTGATCGTCGAGTATTTCCTTGTCCTCTTCGCATCACCTTGGAAGATGCGTCGGGTGATTGTCGAGTGTTCCTGTCCTCTTTGTATCACCTCTGTATATGCATTGGGTGATCTTCAAGTGTTCCTTTTCCTCTTCATATCACCTCAGCAGATGTGCTGGGTGATTATCGAGTGTTCCTTTTCTACTCGTTTCATCTCAGCAGATGCGCGTCGTGATCGTCGAGTGTTCTTGTCCTCTTTTTATCACTTCGATATATGCTCCGGGTGATCGTCAAGTGTTCCTATCCTCTTCATATGACCTCGGAATATGCATTTGGTGATCATCGAGTGTTTCCTTGTCCTTTTCATTTCACCTCAGCATATGTGTCAGGTGATTGTCGAGTGTTCCAGTCCTCTTCATTTCATCTCGACAGATGCGCGAGGTGATCGTCGAGTGTTCTTATCCTCTTTATATCACTTCGGCATATTCATCGACTGATCGTCGAGTGTTCCCTATCCTCTTCGCATCACCTCGGCAGATGCGCCGGGTGATCGTCAAGTGTCCCTTGTCCTTTGTCACCCTCGACCTCTAGTCGAGTGGTTGTTGGCTTTCCGAGTGGTTGTTGACTTTTCGAGTGGTTGCCATGCCTTTCCTACTGGTTGTTGAGTTTTCCTAGTGATTGTTGACTTTTTGAGAGGTTGTTCAGTTCCCTAGTAATTATTGAGTTTGCCTAGTGGTTGTTGGTTTTCTAAGTGATTGTTCACTTTCCTAGTTGTTGAGTTTTCCTTATGGTTGTCGAGTTATTTTCCTTACTCTTTCTGACTGTTTTGATCCGGTCAGGTTAGTTTCGAGTAGTACTTATTCGTCATTTCGATCTGGTCAGACAAACGTCGGGTTTCTTTCTCTTTTGTCCCACCATGCTTGCATGATTGTGTGAGCATTGCATGTTTGCGCGGTTGATTGAATGAATGTGTGGTCATTGCATAATTGTGTGTTTGTGGGGTGATCATTATATATTGGATTGCTCATTGCATGATTATATGATTGTGGTGGGATCATTGAATAATTGATTGGTTATTGTATAAGTGTGTGGTCATGAAATGATTATGTGATTGTGGTGTGATCATTATATGACTAGATAATTATTGCATGATCGTGTGATTATTGTATAGTCGCATGATTATTAATGATTCGATGATTATTATATGTTTAAATGATTGTGGTATAATTTTGTGATTATTGTATGTTGATTTATTATTACATGATTATGTGATCACTACCTGATTAAATGACTACTACATAATTATGTGATCATTTTATGATTGATTTATTGTTATATGATTATTTTATCATTGCTTGATTAGGTGGTGGTTGTTTGATCACTACATGACTTATTGATTTTTGTTTGCTTTTGTGATTATATAAGTATTATGCGATCATTGCATGATTGATTGATTTCTTATATGCTTGTGTGATTATATCATTTATTTGTGATCACTGTATGATGGATTAATTATTGTATGCTTTTGTTATTGTGGAGTGATCACTGTATGATTGATTGATTGTTGTATGCTTATGTGATTGTGGTGTGATCTCTGCATGATCGATTGATTGTTGTATGCTTATGAGATTGTATGCTTGGTCATTACATGATTGTGTGATATGATATGATCATTGCATGTTGGATTACTTATTATATTATTGAGCGATTACTATATTTATTGCATGATCATTGCATGGTTGAATGATTATTTCATCATTATGTGTGCATTATTAGTGAAGTAAGCTTTTTTTGGTGATCACCGTATGATTGGTCGATTTTTGCATGTTTTAGATGATTGTTACATGATCTATGAGTATTGTTTGATTATATGATTTTGAGTGGATTGTTGGTTATGTCACGAGTATGTGAAAATTTTGTAACTATGCAATTATTGGGTGATTTGATGATTATTATACGATTACATATTTGAATGGCCATTGTATGATTGTATGAGTATAGCATGGTGGGTGTCACACCCCAGTTTGGCTCACCCTTGACCACAAACTGAAGTATAACAAAGAAAGATTTCAAAATATCAAACTCCACTCTTAACCACAGGAAGCATGTAATATATGTTATTGAACCTCAACATAATTGAAACAAATACAGAGCTCTACTAAAACTTTTTAAATTCATTCACATACCTAAAATTCTTTACATCTAGCATTCAGATCTCGCTTTAGATCTCTTGCACCCCAAAACGTACTTACATTAAAAGAACGGTCACCTCTTTTTATTGTCCCAAGGGCTCCTTCCCCTTTCATGCAGTACAACCACTGCTAATGAGCTTGACTCAATGAAATACGCAAGCAAGTTATAAGAAATAATAATGAACCATTAAGAAATACCATAACTATGCTAACATAATTAAAACACATATTGAAATGTCATATTGAGTTTGAAAGTGCCTAGCAGTATTATTTATCTTTCCAAAACTATTCCACATCTTTAAATAGTTATAGAACTATAAGCTTTTTCACTATTTCAACTTTCCAACCTCATCAGGTCTTTCTCCTTTACTTGTGTGGGTCTATCTCCCATATATAACTTATTTCACTTTTCATATAGTCCTTTTTAGAGCTAATGACATATGCTTTTGATGACAGGGTTGCGCTTTAGCTGCCCTTTTGTTGCCCTTTAACTGCCCTTTAGGTACCCTTAAGTGCCCTTTTACTGCCCTTTAGCTTCCCTTTTGGTGCCCTATAAGTGCCCTTTAAGTACGCTTTCAGTGCATTTTAGGTGCGCTTTCGGTGCACTTTAGGTGCCCTTTACGGGCACTTTAGTTGCGCTTTACTTGCACTTCAGGTGCACTTTAGGTGCGCTTTTGGTGCACTTTAGGTGCGCTTTGTTCCCTTTAGGGTTGCTTTTGGTGCACTTCACTAGTTTATGAATATGTACCCTTTTATTCTTACGAAATCATTTACATTGCTAAAGATTACCCTTTACATAAACAATTTCATACATATACAATCTTATTCATACAAAATAATCAAAATCAACTAGAATACATGTGATTATAAACATAATCAAGAAGAAGTGAAATAATAAAATATTTACTAATTCTTATAATCTTGTTTGGGTATCTCACCTCGGCATCCCGATTCTTTCTTCTTCACTAAACTTCCTCATTCAGCACAACACCTTTACTGTAATACATTTAGCAAACCAATTTCAACAACCCCTTTATTTTAGAAAATCGCAGCAGTAACTATTACTTACTTTCAGCAAACAATAATACCCTTACATGAATTTAGCTTTTCCTCCATTATCCTTACTGATTTCCACATTCACCATTCAAAAAGAGTGACAGAATTCCACAATTTATGCATTCTTGAACTGCAGCTTCTTCAACACTAATCGTAGATTCAGCACTTGGTTTCTCCAACTTCCAGCAGCCGAATCCTCTACTATTACTTAGCTTGCTTGCCCGCTGCTTCAATTCCAGGTGATGGGAAGATGAAAGTAATGAAGGGGACTTATAGGTCTACTAGTGCTTTACCGTAATATATAATATTATTATAAGATACGACTACACGAACAACAATAAAAACCAACTCTTCCAGAACAAAATAACTCAGCTTATAGGGGAAGAGGGGAAATGATCATTAATTGATCAACATTAATTATGCCGTCCAAACAACCAAGAGAAACCGTCTCAAGTAACACGCGATTTAATGAGGAGTTAATGTATTTGTATAGGAAACAACCATGAGAAACCTAACAAAGCAGCAGGGCGAAAAACAGGCACACCGACATCGAGAAAAATAGCCACTCATAAGGCCAGTTACCAGCGGCGAAAGTGGGACTAAATGAGCAACATGGCAACATACCATGCATCAGTTAAAGGCGCGAGCATATGAAAACTGGGACAACAGCATTGGAAAAATAGCCTTCATAGAAAGAGATAGGCCAATCCTAATAACCAAAACTATTCAAACTAAATACACCAAATAAGCCACCAACAGAAGCTAGATCCACACAAGTGGGAAACCAAAGGAGTGAAACTTCCAAGAAGCGCCATAATCAAATCATTATCATGAGATCTTTTCCATAAGGCCATAACAAAAAACTATATAGTATCAAAAAAAATATGAAAAAAGAAAAAAATAAAGAGACAACGAACCTTGAATAAAAACATGATTACAATAATTCACTCCCTTAGTGGAAGAATATCAAATCTTGATGAAAATGCTCCAGTAATCCGCTGGTAGATATTTGGATGATGAAGATGCAACTTCTCATCTTTAACTGTCAGTCAGGGGGATGTTCATTCCATCTAACCAAGAATCGTTGGTGCACTCCATATCTTGTTTGAGTAGTATGTATTTCCACAACATCATCAGGAATAGTAAGGGGAAAAGCCCCACAAAACTCTATTCTTCTAGCAGCACCTTTTAATATCTTTTCAATAATGGTAGGATTTTTTTTTTCAAAATAAGTGTTTAAATGACATGTGATTGAATCAACTCTTTCAAAAACCTCAATGTATTTTAATAGAATACTGCTAATCAAAGTATCATTGTCATGAAAAATAATGGATGATAAACCTTTACTTAACACAGTTAGATTCATCAATTCAAGTTCATCATCCTTTATAATAAGCTTCATGTTCTCTTTAAAATTTTGATGAGCTATAAATATTTTATCAACAGCTTCCTCCATGGCCATTGTCTCCAATTTGAGTTCTTTTTGCTTCCTCACATTCTCTTCTTTTATGTTTACATCTTCAACTTTGTCTGTTGTTTGAGTCTTAAATTTAGACTAAACAAGCATCTTGAAGTGCATAGCCTGACTATATTTCTTTTTTTTTTTGAAGATATTGCTTCCACAAAGGAAAACATGATAACTTACTCCCAATATTATGAATTGAATCAAGGTTAATTAAAGAATTAACTTTATCAATAGGCGTTCTCTAAAGTACGTTTTGCAGATAGCTAGAATCTGTTTGTTGGAATATAGATGTCACTTGTTGGGTTTCGCATTTTATTTTAAAATAGTTTTTTTCTTTTGGATTTAGTGCAGCCAGGGTATTAGTCATTTCTTTCATTTGTTATTATAGATTAACCATTTGTTGCATAAAGCTATAGTGTCAATCTACTTGTTGATTATTTTGACTATCTTATTTTTTTAAGAGAAAGGAAGACTCACCCAACAACCTAAATATCTGATACCAAATTGATGCAATCTAAAAATAACTAAGTTCAACAAAAGACTTTCTTTCCATAAAAAAAATAAACTAACAAAATTTTAGATCACAACCACTTCAAACTCACATTAAACAAGACACAACAAGTCCTTACAACTTATAATAGAATATTACATAACAACACTTCAACTTTCAATAAATCATGACACAATAATAGCTTAGAACTTAAAATAAAACACGATGCAATGACACCTTATAGCTTATCAAAGTTTTGAGAAAAAAGATGCAGGTAGAAATGCAAATAGGAGAACACTAAAAATGCAATTGGCAACAATCCTTTTCAATATAATATAAACATACACAAATATTGAAAACTAAATAGAAAATAAAACTTAGAAAATTGATAAGAAGGCACACAAAATTACCAAACAACTAAATTAAAATACTCTCAGAACAACCTTGTAAGGTCACGTCTCATGCAAATCACAAAAATAGAGAATGATGCTCAAAAGAAAAATCAAACAAGTGGTTCGCCACAAAAATTATGATCCAGCTCAAGTCTGCGCGCCTCCGATAAATACAAACAAATGGGGCACAACAACACCTTACACTCACAATATTTGGAGAAAAAAGATACAGGTGGAAGGGAAACCGTAAAGAGAAGATTAGATAAAAGACCAAGATGAAATAGAAAAAGTTAGGTAGAAGAAGATAACTTGCAAGCTAAATAACCTGCCGGTTTTAGTGCGATTACACCAACAACTATAACAACCAATCTCATCCAGCAGCAAAACAACATATATATACACACACACATAGGAGTAGGCTAGAAATGGTCAAAATTGATCACTTAATTATGCCGCCCAAACGATCAATAGAAGCTTCTAAGGTTAACCCATATAATGAGTAGTTAATACACATAGTATTAGAAAACATCAAGTTCTAAACATAACAACTAGTTGCAGGGAAAAATATGGTATCAGCATAGGGAAAAAAAGGACCTTAACATAGGGAAAGCCAACAACAAGAAAAATATGATAACAACATGGGGAAAAACAACCAGCATAGGAAAAGAGTTGGGCCAAGCCCAATAAGAAAAATAAGGTAAAATAAATACCCAATTAACCACCAAAGAAGCTAGATCAACACAAGTGGAAACCGAAGGAGTGAAACTTCCTAAGAGCACCAAGTCCAAGCATGATTATTGGTTTTGCTCACTTGTTTGGGAGCCACTATCCCATTCAAGTTGTTAATTTTTCTTACTTGTTTTGGAAGTCACTCTTCCATTCAAGTCCTTATTCCATTTATCAGCTGGGTTCATTCCCTTGGATCTTTCTACATGGGATTGTTCTATTATGTTCTTTCTCATTTTTATTTCATGATAGTTTTACCATGATTTAGCATGAGTGTATTCGTCTTCCTTCCATATCTATGCTCCTCTATGGACAGATCCATGCGAAGAGTTTTCCCTTTGGTGTTACTTATGGATTCCTATATTCAGGAGGTCCCTTTTGCCACTCCATTTCCTCTTCACACCACCTTTAGACCCACAGTCGGGTGGTTGTTGAGTTTCTATTTATCCTACCATCAGATATATATGTCAGGTAGGAACTCTGCTACACGCACATAGACTCGGTAGATGTGACCTTTGTCCTCTTATGATCACCTCGTGCTTATGCACCGGGTGGTCATTGAGTTTTATTTGTCCTCTTCTGATCACATCATGCTTATGCACCGGGTGGTCGTTGAGTGCTCTTTGTCCTCTTCTGATCACCTCGTGGTTATGCACCGGGTGGCCTTTGAGTATTCTTTGTCATCTTCTAATTACGTCAGGCTTATCCACTAGGCGGTCATTGAGTGTTCTTTGTCCTCTTCTGATCTCCTTGGGCTTATGCATCGGGTGGTCGTTGAGTGTTCCTTTTCCTCTTCATATCACCTCGGCATATGCATCGGGTGATTGTTGAGTGTTCTTTCATCTTTTGTACCACTGTTGTAAATATGGTCAGACAGACATTAGACTTTGGGAAGCTCTTTATTCACTAATGTGAATATGGCCAGGTGTGTATTGAGGTGTTATCATTCACCATTGCGAATATGATCAGATGAATATTGAACTCCCCTTTTCTGGTTGGGTGCTCGACAGAGTCCCTGGGAGGCATACTTAACCACCTCTTCATTCCCCTTTTTTCCTTTTTCTTATAAGGGGGTTACTGAGTTCCTTGTCCTATTCGTATCACTTCAGAATATGTGTCGGGTGATTGTTGAGTGTTCTTTCATCTTTTGTACCACTGTTGTAAATATGGTCAGATAGACATTAGACTTTGGGAAGCTCTTTATTCACTATTGTGAATATGGTCAGGTGTGTATTGAGGTGTTCTCATTCACTGTTGCGAATATGATTAGGCAAATATTGAACTCCCCTTTTCTGGTTGGGTGCCCGACAGAGTCCCTGGGAGGCATATTAACCACCTATTCATTCCCCCTATTTCCTTTTTCTTATAAGGGGGTTACTGAGTTACTTGTCCTATTCGTATCACCTCAGAATATGTGCCGGGTGATCGTGAAGTGTTCCTGTCCTTTTCGTATCACCTCGACATATGCGTCGGGTGATCGTTGAGTGTTTCATGTCCTTTTCGTATCACGTCGACATATATGTTGGGTGATCATCGAGTGTTCATTTCCTCTTCATATCACCTCAGCAAATGCGATGGATGATCGTCGAGCATTACTTTCCTCTTCGTATCACCTCGGTAGATGCTCCAAGTGATCATCGAGTGTTTTCTTGCCCTCTTCGTATCATTCTGGCAGATGCGTCGGGTCGTATGATCGTCGAGTGTTACTGTCCTCTTCATATCATCTCGGTATATGTGCCGGGTGATTGTTGAGTGTTTTTTTCCTATTCCTTTTATGCTGGGTGTATCACCCATCACCTTGGCAGATGCGCCTGATGATTGGAGAGTGTTCCTGTCCTCTTCGTATCACCTCAGTAAATGTGCTGGGTGATCGTCGAGTGTTCCTTTGTCCTCTTCATAACACCTCAGTAGATACACTAGGTGATTGTCGAGTGTACATGTCCTCTTCATTTCATCTCGGCAGATGCACGAGGTGATTTTCGAGTGTTGTTGTCCTTTTCGTATCAGCTCGGTATATGCTCTGGGTGATCATCGAGTGTTCCTGTCCTCTTCATATCACCTCATAAGATGCCCTAGGTGATCATCGAGTCCTCTTCGTATCACCTCATCATATGTGCCAGGTGATTATCGAGTGTTCCCGTCCTCTACGTTTCATCTCGACAGATGCGTGAGGTGATCATCGAGTGTTCTTGTCCTCTTCGTATCACTTAGGCATATGCATCAGCTGATCTCGAGTGTTCCCTGTCCTCTTCGTATCACCTCGGCAGATGCACTGGGTGTCGTCAAGTGTCCCTTATCCTTTGTCACCCTCAACCTCTAGTAGAGTGATTATTGGCTTTCCAAGCGGTTGTTGACTTTTTGAGTGGTTATCGAGCCTTTCCTACTGGTTATTGAGTTTTCGTAGTGATTGTTGACTTTTTGAGTGGTTGTTCAGTTCCCTAGTAATTATTGAGTTTGCCCAGTGGTTGTTGATTTTCTAAGCAATTGTTCACTTTCCTAGTTAATGTTGAGTTTTCCTTGTAGTTGTTAAGTTATTTTCCTTACTCTTTCTGACTATTTTGATCCAGTCAGGTGAGTTTCAAGTAGTACTTATTCATCATTTCAATCTGGTCAGGCAAACGTCGGGTTTCTTTCTCTTCTGTCCCACCATGCTTGCATGATTGTGTGAGCATTGCATGTTTACGCTGTTGATTGAATGAATGTGTGGTCATTGCATAATTGTGTGTTTGTGGGGTGATCATTATATATTGGATTGCTCATTGCATGATTATATGATTATGGTGGGATCATTGAATAATTGATTGGTTATTGTATAAGTGTGTGGTCATGAAATGATTATGTGATTGTGGTGTGATCATTATATGACTAGATAATTATTGTGTGATCGTGTGATTATTGTATGGACGCATGATTATTATATGATTCGATGATTATTATATGTTTAAATGATTGTGGTATAATTTTGTGATTATTGTATAATTGATTTATTACTACATGATTATGTGATCACTGCATGATTAAATGTCTACTGCATAATTATGTGATCGTTTAATGATTGATTTATTATTATTTGATCATTTGATCATTGCTTGATTAGGTGGTGGTTGTTTGATCAATACATGACTTATTGATTTTTGTATGCTTATGTGATTATATAAGTATTGTGTGATCATTGCAAGATTGATTGATTTCTTATATGCTTGTGTGATTATATCATTTATTTGTGATCACTGTATGATGGATTGATTATTATATGCTTATATGATTGTGGAGTGATCCCTGTATGATTAATTGATTGTTGTATGCTTATGTGATTGTGGTGTGTGATCTCTGCATGATCGATTGATTGTTGTATGCTTATGTGATTGTGTGCTTGGTCATTACATGATTGTGTGACTACGAGATGATCATTGCATATTGGATTACTTATTATATAATTGAGCGATTACTGTATTTATTGCATGATCATTGCATGGTTGAATGATTATTTCATCATTATGTGTGCATTATTAGTGAAGTGTGCATTTTTGGGTGATCACCGTATGTTTGGTCGATTATTGCATGTTTTAGATGATTGTTACATGATCTATGAGTATTGTTTGATTATATGATTTTGTGTGGATTGATGGTTATGTCACGAGTATGTGAAAATTGTGTAAGTATACAATTTTTGGGTGATTTGATGTTTATTATACGATTACATTATTGCATATTTGGATGACCATTGTATGATTGTGTGAGCATAGCATGGTGGTACATTTATTGCATAAGATATAAATGTCAGGAAGGAAATATGCTGCAGGCAGATAGACTGGGTAGATGTGACCTTTGTCCTATTCTGATCCCCTCGTGCTTATGCACCGGATGGTCGTTTTGTGTTTTTTGTCCTCTTCTGATCACCTCGTGCTTATGCACGAAGTGGTCCTTGAGTGTTCTTTGTCCTCTTCTGATCACCTCGTGCTTACGCATAGGGTGGTCGTTGAGTGTTCTTTGTCCTCTTCTGATCACCTTGTGCTTATGCACTCGGTGGTCGTTGAGTTTTCTTTTTCCTATTCTGATCACCTCGTGCTTATGCACCGAGAGGTCATTGAGTGTTCTTTGTCCTCTTCTGATCACCTCAGGCTTATGTACTAGGTAGTCGTTGAGTGTTCTTTGTCCTCTTCTGATCATCTCATTCTTATGCACTGGGTGGTCATTGAGTGTTCCTTGTCCTCTTTATATCACCTCGGCATTTATGCCGGGGAATTGTGAGTGTTCTTTCATCTTTTGTCCCACTGTTGTGAATATGTTCAGGTGGACATTAGACTTTTTGAAGCTCTTTATTCTCTATTACGAATATGGTCAGGTGTGTATTGAGCTGTTCTCATTCACCATGTCAAATATTGTTAGGCGAATGTTAAACTTCCTTTTTATGGTTGGGTTCCCGATAGAGTCCCTGGGAGGCATACTTAACCACCTCTTCATTCCCCCTATTTCCTTTTTCCTATTAGTGGGTTGTTGAGTTCCTTATCCTCTTCGTATCACCTCAAAATATATACCGGGTGATCGTCGAGTGTTCCTATCCTTTCTATCACCTCAGCATATGCACCTGGTGATCGTCGTGTGTTTTCATCCTCTTCGTATCACCTTGGCATATACGCCGGGTGATCGTGGATTATTCCCTGTCCTCTTCCTATCACCTCGGCATATACGTCGGGTGATCATAGAGTGTTCATGTCCTCTTCATACATATGCGTCGGATAATCGTCAAGTGCTACTGTCCTCTTCATATTACCTCGACAGATGCACCGGGTGATCATCGACTATTTCCTTGTCCTTTTTATATCACATCGATAGTTGCGTAAGATCTTCGTCAAGTGTTACTGTCCTCTTTGTATCACCTCGGCAGATTCACCGAGTGATCGTCGTGTCTTTCCTTGTCCTCTTGGTATAACCTCAGTAGATGCGCCGTGTGATCGTCGAGTTTTTGCTTGTCCTCTTTGCATCACCTCGACAGATGCGCCGGGTGATTCTCGAGTGTTTTTGTCCTCTTCATAACGCCTCGGTAGATGCGTCGGGTGATCGTCGAGTATTCTTTTGTCCTCTTCGTATCACCTCGGCAGATGCATTGGGTGATTGTCGTGTGTTTTTGTCCTATTCATTTCATCTCGTCCGATGCGAGTCGTGATCGTTGAGTGTTCTTGTACTCTTCGTATCACTTCGGCATATGCACCGAGTGATCGTTGAGTGTTCCTTGTTCTCTTCATATCACCTCGGTATATGCACTGGGTGATCGTCGATTGTCCCTTGTCCTTTGTCACCCTCGACCTCCAGTCAAGTGGTTGTTGGCTTTCCGAGCGATTGTTGACTTTTCGAGTTGTCGTCAAGCCTTTCCGACTGTTTGATGAGTTTTCTTATTAATTTTTGACTTTTTAAGTGGTTGTTCAGTTCCCTAGTGGGTGTTGAGTTTGACCAGTGGTTGATTTTCTGAGTGGTTGTTCACTTCGTTAGTTGTTGTTGAGTTTGCCTAGTGGTTATTAAGTTAGTTTCCTTACTCTTTATGACAGTTTTGATCCGGTCAGGTGAGTTTTGAGTAGTCCTTGTTCGTCATTTCGATCTGGTTAGGCGAATGTTAGGTTTCTTTCTCTCTTTTGCCCCACCATGCTTGTTTGATTGTGTGAGCATTGCATGTTTGCGTGGTTGATTGAATGAGTGTGTGGTCATTGCATAATTGTGTGTTTGTGGGGTGATCATTATATGTTGGATTGCTCATTGCATGATTATATGATTGTGGTGTGATCATTGAATAATTGATTGGTTATTCTATAAGTGTGTGGTCATGGAATGATTATGTGATTGTGATGTGATCATTATATGACTAGATAATTATGGCATGATCGTGTGATTATTGAATGGTCGCATGATTGTTATATAATTCGATTATTATTTTATGTTTGAATGATTGTGGTATAATTTTGTGATCATTGCATGATTGATTTATTATTACATGATTATGTGAGAACTGCATGATTAAATGACTGCTGCATAATTATGTAATCCTTTTATGATTGATTTATTGTTATTATAAGATTATTTGATCATTGCTTGATTAGGTGGTGGTTGTTTGATCACTACATGACTTATAAATTTTTTGTATGCTTATGTGATTATACAAGTATTGTGTGTGATCATTGCATGATTGATTGATTTCTTATATGCTTATGTGATTATATCATTATTGTGTGATCACTGTATGATGGATTGATTATTGTATGCTTATGTGATTGTGGAGTGATCACTGTATGATTGATTGATTGTTGTATGCTTATGTGATTGTGGTGTGATCACTGATCACTGCATGATCGATTGATTGTTGTATGCTTATGTTATTGTGTGCTTGATCATTACATGATTGTGTGATTATGAGATAATTATTGCATGTTGGATTACTTATTATATAATTGAACGATTACTGTATTTATTGCATGATCATTGCATGGTTGAATGATTATTTCATCATTATGTGTGCATTATTGGTGAAGTGTACCTTTTTGGGCGGTCACCATATGATTGGTCGATTATTGCATGTTTTAGATGATTGTTACATGATCTATGAGAATTGTTTGATTATAGAATTTTGTGTGGATTTTTGGTTATGTCACGAGTATGTGAAAATTGTGTAAGCATGCAATTATTGGGTGATTTGATGATTATTATATGATTTCATATTTGGATGACCATTGTATAATTGCGTGAGCATAGTATGGTGGGACACTTATTGCATCAGATATATATATATCGGGTAGGAACTATATTGCAAGCACTTAGACTGGGAAGATGTGACATTTATCCTCTTCTGATCACCTCGTGCTTATGCACCGGGTGGTCGTTGAGTGTTCTTTGTCCTCTTCTGATCACCTCGTGCTTATGCACTAAGTGGTCCTTGAGTGTTCTTTGTCCTCTTCTGATCACCTAGTCTTATGCACCGGGTGGTCGTTGAGTGTTCTTTGTCCTCTTTTGATCACCTCGTGCTTATGCATCGAGTGGTCGTTTAGTGTTCTTTGTCCTCTTCTGATCACCTCATGCTTATGCACTAGGTGGTCATTGAGTGTTCTTTGTCCTCTTCTGATCACCTCGTGCTTATGCACCGAGTGGTGGTTGAGTGTCCTTTGTCATCTTCTGATCACCTCAGGCTTATGTACTAGGTGGTCGTTGAGTGTTCTTTGTCCTTTTCTGATCACCTTAGGCTTATGCACCGGGTGCTCAATGAGTGTTCCTTGTCCTCTCCATATCACCTCGGCATATGCGCTCAATAATTGTAAGTGTTCTTTCATCTTTTGTGCCACTTTTACAATTATTGTCAGACATATATTAAATTTTGGGAAGCTCTTTATTCATTGTTGCGAATATGATCAGGTGTGTATTGAGTTGTTCAAATTCGCCGTTGCGAATACGATCAGGAGAATGTTGAACTCCCCTTTTCTGGTTGGGTTCCCGACAAAGTTCCTGGGAGGCATACTAACCACTTCTTTATTCCCCCTGTTTCCCTTTTCCTGTAAGGGGGTTGTTGAGTTCCTTGTCCTCTTCGTATCACCTCGGAATATGCACCGGGTGATCGTCGAGTATTCCTATCCTTTTCGTATCACCTCGGCATATGCACCTGGTGATCAACGAGTGTTTTCGTCCTCTTCATATCACCTTGGCATATGTGCCGGTTAATCATAGTGTTCCCTATCCTCTTCATATCACCTCGGCATATGTGCCGGGTGATCATAGAGTGTTCCTATCCTCTTTGTATCAACTCGATAGATGTGCCGAATGATCGTTGAGTCTTACTGGCCTCTTCGTATTAGCTCGACAGATGCGCCGGGTGATCATCGACTGTTTCCTTTTCCTCTTCGTATCACCTTGGCAGATGCGTCGGATGATTGTTAAGTTTTACTGTCCTCTTCGTATCATCTCAGCAGATGCGCCAAGTTATTGTCGAGTGTTTCCTTGTCTCTTCGTATCACCTCGATAGATGCACCGGGTGATCGTCGAGTGTTTCCTTGTCCTCTTCACATCACCTTGGCAGATGCGCCAGGTGATTGTCGAGTATTCATGTCCTCTTCGTATCACCTCAGTAGATGCGCCGTGAGTGTTCCTCTGTCCTCTTTGTATCACCTCGGTAGATGCGCTAAGTGATTTCTGAGTGTTCCTGTCCTCTTTGTTTCATCTCGGTAGATACAAGTCATGATTGTCGAGTGTTCTTGTCCTCTTCTTATCTCCTCAGTATATGCTCTGGGTGATTGTCAAGTGTTCATGTCCTCTTCGTATCACCTTGGAAGATGCGCTGGGTGATCGTCGAGTATTTCCTTTTCCTCTTCGTATCACCTCAGCATATGTGCCAGGTGATTGTTGAGTGTTCATGTCCTCTTTGTTTCATCTTGACAGATGCGCGAGGTGATCGTCGAGTGTTCTTGTTCTCTTCGTATCACATCAGTATATGCACCGGGTGATCGTTGAGTGTTCCCTATCCTCTTCGTATCACCTCGGCAGATATGTCGGGTTATCATCGAGTGTCCCTTGTCCTTTGTCACAATCGACCTCCAGTCGCGTGGTTTTTTGGCTTTCCCGAGCAATTTTTGACTTTTCGAGTGGTTGTCGAGCCATTCCTTCTAGTTATTGAGTTTTCCTAGTGGTTGTTCACTTCCCTAGTGGTTGTTGAGTTCGCCCAGAGGTTGTTGATTTTCTGAGTGGTTGTTCACTTCCCTAGTTGTTGTTGAGTTATTTTCCTTACTCTTTCTGACTGTTTCGATCCGGTCAGATGAGTTTCGAGTAGTCCTTGTTCCTCGTTTCGATTTGGTCAGGAAAATGTTGGGTTTCTCTCTCTTCTGTCCAACCATGCTTGCATGATTGTGTGAGCATTGCATGTTTGCATGGTTGATTGAATGAGTGTGTGGTCATTGCATAATTGTGTGTTTGAGGGGTGATCATTATATATTGGATTGCTCATTGCGTGATTATATAACTTTGATGTGACTATTGAATAATTGATTGGTTATTGTATAAGTGTGTGGTCATGGAATGATTATGTATTGTGGTGTGATCATTATATGACTAGATAATTATTACGTGATCATGTGATTATTGTATGGTCGCATGATTATTATATGATTCGATGATTATTATATGTTTGGATGATTGTGGTATAATTTTGTTATTATTATATGATTGATTTTTTATTACATGATTATGTGATCACTGCATGTTTAAATGACTGCTGCATAATGTTGTGATTCTTTTATGATTGATTTATTGTTGTATGATTATTGAATCATTACTTGATTAGGTGGTGGTTGTTTGATCACTACACGACTTATTAATTTTTTGTATGCTTATGTGATTATATAAGTATTGTGTGATCATTGCATGATTGATTGATTTCTAATATGCTTGTGTGATTATATCATTATTGTGTGATCATTGTATGATGGATTGATTGTTATATGCTTATGTGAATGTGGAGTGATCATTGTATGATTGATTGATTATTGTATGCTTATGTGATTGTGGTGTGATCACTGCATAATCGATTGATTATTGTATGTTTATATGATTGTGTGCTTGGTCATTACATGATTGTCTGATTATGAGATGATCATTGCATGTTGGATTACTTATTATATAATTGAGCGATTACTGTATTTATTGCATGATCATTGCACAGTTGAATGATTATTTCATCATTATGTGTGTATTATTGGTGAAGTGTGCATTTTTGGGTAATCACTGTATGATTGGTTGATTATTACATGTTTTAGATGATTGTTACATGATCTATGAGTATTATTTGATTATATGATTTTGTGTGGATTGTTGGTTATGTCACGAGTATGTGAAAATTGAGCAACAATATAATTATTGGGGTTATTTGATGATTATTATATACGATTGTATGATTGCATATTTGGATGACCATTGTATGATTGTGTGAGCATAGCATGGTGGGACACTTATTGCATGATTGTTGTGTGATCGAATGCTTGTTGAACACCTTTATTAGTTTTTCGATTTTACCTTCCTAGAGTTATGGAGGTCAACGCCGACACGTACGGTTAACTTGTCGTTCGCCTCACATGTTGGGGTTGTGTTTGTTGACCTCCTTTTCGGCATCGGTCACTTACACATTTTTGTCTTGCATTTTATAGATTGATCCACCTTGTATGTTGCACCACTGTGTAGATTTGCAAGTACATAGACTTTGTGAATTTCTTGAGAGACCCTCTTCAGCTTCTTAGTACGCTCCAAAAATTTGTTTGTACAAGATTAAAAGATGGATCTAAATTATCCTTTTCTCTCTCCTTCTCTGTCTATCTCTTGATGTTTTGAGGTTTTCTTAAACTGTGGAAGGTATGGGGAAGCTATGAAGGAGCTTTGGGACTTAAATTTAAGGCTATTGAATGTGTTTGATCAACCATTTATATAAATAAAGGGTGGGTTTTAATAGGAGAGAGAATAATGGCTAATATATTTCAACCTAAGCCATGACCCATCTCAAAACAAATTTTAAGCTAACTAATGGGAGCTCAAGGAACATTCTAGAGAGTTTTGAAGTATATGGTTGGTTAATGGAGAAGTTATAGCTTAAACAATCATTTGAGATATATTATTTTGGAGGTTATTACCACATCGGTAACCCATGTGTCTTAAGCTTAATATGAGCTACATGGAGTTTAGTTTAATTTTGGCTGGATCTTAAAAGGGGCCAATAAAATGGGTTTTGGAGAGCTTGGTTTAAGCCAATGGATCAACCAGGTCAAACTATCAGTTAGAATTGATGTGTTATATGCATTGGATCTATCTACCACATCGGTAACCCATGTGTCTTAAGCTTAATATGAGCTTCATGGAGAAGGTTCTAGACTCTATGCAAGCCATTAGTATAGTTTAATTTTGGCTAGATCTTAAAAGGGGCCAATAAAATGGGTTTTGGAGAGCTTGGTTTAAGCCAATGGATCAACCAGGTCAAACTATCAGTTAGAATTGATGAGTTATATGCATTGGATCTATAAACATAGTTAGAACAACTTAAGGAATTTAATTTAGTAAGGATTTGGTTTTGGCTAACAAAAATCATTTTTGGTCCACTTGGTTCATCCAAATGGCTAAAATAGGTGGTCTCTTGGCTGATGATTTTTTTTGATGACTCATTGAGATCCAATGAGCTTTCCCCACTAGATTGGTTTAATGGTTGGTCAAAATTAGGAGTTTAAAATTTTTGAAGAGTATAAGGTGAGTTTTTATCTACTATAGTTGACTTGGTTAGAAAGGTTTGACCAAGGGTTAGTGATGGGTCCAACTCATTCAAAATGATTTTTTGGACATGTTGGACATGGACCCATGCAATGGAAGGCCATTTAGTTCAAAATGCATATTTAAGATTTAAAGGGGAAATTTGGTCAATTAGGCTTGACTGAGGGTTGAAACTTGGTTCAATGCATTGTAAATGATTTATAGAATTTGCTAAAGGTGGTCACAAAGTTTGGTGGGTTCTTCATATAGGTAATGTAGTTTAAAAGGGGAAAATGGAAATTTGGCCTACCTAGATTGATTTGTTAAACTATTGTTGAACAAGGCTTGTAATTCTTTTTTCAATGCCAAATAATATTTTGGATATATCGAATGAGCTTGAGTGGGTTGGTTTAACTAAGACATGTTGAAGTTTAATGAAAATTTTGTTTTAGTGGTTTAGTGGTTTTTGGGTTTTATGGTTAATAATGGCTAACAAAAGTTACATGATGGATCAATGCATCGTGCTATTAATGATAGTCATGATCAATGAGTTCAGAGAGGCTTTCAAGGTCAAAAATCACTATGTGCTATGTTCAGTGGTAAAGACAATAAACATTTTAAGGTTTTAGAATCTATGGAAATGCTTTGAGTTTTAAATGATATTGATTTTGAAATGCATTCAAATTTTGTGGTTCACCCTAGGGACATATAATACCCAAAGTTTGTTAAAAGCAGAAATATTTCTCAATAAAATCATCCATTATTTTTTTTTCATATATGAAAAATGTCAAATTATTTTATTAGCTTTTAATTTTAATTTTGATCCTTATAGTATAATTATCTGTATTCTTGTAAAAGGCATGTTATCATTTAAATGAGTTTGTTCTAAACACTTAATTAAAAGTATTATCTGTAATAATACTTAGCATTAATTTAAATAAATGATTTAATTGCTAAAGCAAATAATCCATTTTTTCCTATTTACGGTTACTGTAGCATATCCACTTATCTTGACATGCATGGGCTGGATGGAGATCAGACGGCTAGAATGTTAGTGGAATTGTAGTGGAAAATGCATTATCTTATAATAATATTATATATTACGGTAAAGCACTAGTAGACCTATAAGTCCCCTTCATTACTTTCATTTGCCCATCACCTGGAATTGAAGCAGCGGGCAAGCAAGCTGAGTAATAGTAGAGGATTCGGCTGCTGAAGTTGGAGAAACCAAGTGCTGAATCTACGATTAGTGTTGGAGAAGCTGCAGTTCAAGAATGCGTAAATTGTGGATTTCTGTCACTCTTTTTGAATGGTGAATGTGGAAATCCCACGAATAATGGAGGAAAAGCTAAATGCATGTAAGGGTATTATTGTTTGCTGAAAGTAAGTAATAGTTACTGCTGCGATTTGCTGAAATAAAGGGGTTGTTGAAATTGGTTTGCTAAATGTATTACAGTAAAGGTGTTGTGTTGAATGAGGAAGTTTAGTGAAGAAGAAAGAATCGGGATACCGAGGTGAGATACCCAAACAAGATTATAAGAATTAGTAAATGTTTTATTATTGCACTTCTTCTTGATTATGTTTATAATCACATGTGTTGTGTTGATATGGTTGTATATGTACGAAATTGTTTATGTAAATGGTAATCTTTAGCAATGTGAATGATTTCGTAAGCATAAAAGGGTACATATTCATAAACTAGTGAAGTGCACCAAAAACAACCATAAAGGGCACAAAGTGCACCTAAAATGCACTAAAAGCGCACACAAAATGCACCTAAAGCGTAAGTAAAGCGCAACTAAAGTACACGTAAAGGGCACCAAAAGTGCACCTAAAGGGCACTTATAGGGCACCTAAATGGCAGCTAAAGGGCAGTAAAAGGGCACTTAAAGGGCACCTAAAGGGCAGTTAAAGAGCAACAAAAGGGCAGCTAAAGCGCAACCCTGTCATCAAAAGCATATGTCATTAGCTCTAAAAAGGATGATTATATGAAAAGTGAAATAAGTTATATATGGGGGATAGGCCCGCACAAGTAAGGCGAAAGACCTGATGAGGTAAGCTTACACTCTTAATTCTAGAAGTTGAGAAATTTGACTCAACCCTGAATGAGAGAACAACTTCCATTCTAAAAGTTGGGAAGTTAGACCTAACCTTGAATTGGAAAGTTGAAATGATGCAAAATTTTATAGCCATTCTATAACTTATTTAAAGATGTGGAATAGTTTTGGTAAGATAAATAATACTGCTAGGCACTTTCAGGCTCAATATGACATTTCAATATGTGTTTTAATTATGTTAGCATAGTTATGGTATTTCATAATGGTTCATTATTATTTCTTATAACTTACTTGCGTATTTCATTCACCTTTCTCCAAAAGGAAAGGAAATCCAATTTCTATACAAAGGAAAATCAAGTTCATCTTTCTCCAAGTGAAAGTTCATCTCTTTTCTTTTCCCTAAAGGAAAGTTTAATTTATCTTTCTCCAAATGAAAGTCAAATTCAAATCTTAGTACCAAATGCTAAGTGTAGATATCCCCAAATAGGAGTCTTCTCATCAATTTCTGAGTTTAGGTAGAATTCAAACCTTCTAAGGTCTCTCCTAGCTCATCCCTTTATATCTTGTTCTACCCAAATTGAACATCATAGATCTACCCAAATTTAGACTTTTTAGTGGTTGCCAAAATACCCCTTAGTCTTCCCAAATGTTAAGATTCATCTAGCCAAAATAGATAATCTTATACCAAATACCTTTATGGTTTAAGTAGTAGTCAAAATACTCTTAGCCTTAGTCCTCTTGAGTTTTATCTTACCAAAATAAGATGAACTCTACCCCTAGGTGGTTGCCAAAATACCTCTTAGAACTTTCCAATAGGTGCCAAATGCCTTTTGACCTTTAGGAAACAACAAATGTTCCTAACTCTTCTCAAATGATAGTGAAAATATCTTTGAGAACCCTTTAGGTGGTAGTCAAATACCCTTAACTTTTAGGAGATAGCAAGATATACCTAAGACCCTCTTAGAGACACCAAATGTCTCTAATTTCTTCTCAAGTGATAGCCCAAACATCCTTGAAAATCTTGTAGGTGGTAGCTAAAATACCCCTAGCCTTTAGGTGATAAAAAGATATCCCTAAGCTCTTTTAGAAGTTATCAAATTTCTTATAACCAAATCAAATTCTTTCTAAAGATACCAAACATCTTTAGAAATCTCTTTTAGAAGTTGTAAAAAATATTTCTAATTGATCCAAAATCTTTCTAGAGATATCCAACATCCCTAGAAGCCCCTTAGAAGTTGTCTAGATACTTCTAACCAAGTTAAATCTTTTCTAGAAATATCAAATGTCTCTAGAATTCTCCTTAGAAGTTGCCAAAATACTTGTACTCCTATCAAATTCTCTTTAAGGATATCAAATGTCTTTAGAGACCTCTTTAGAAGTTGCCAAAATGCTTCTAATCTCTCTTCCAAGAGCAATCTAAAACTCTTTCTTTAAGGTGATAGATAGAAATCTCCTTACATTTGTAGATCTTGTCTAAATTTAAGTTTAGACTCTCATAGATCTCTCTTTCCCTTTCAAATCATAATCTATTTGATTTGGAAGATCTCGTTTGATCATTCTTTGGTCAACGCCAATATGTGTGGTGTACTTCTATTCGTTCACCACACATATTGGGGGTCCTTTTGTTGACGAATATTTTCGAATCGACTCGACCCCGATCGAGCCCGACTTGGCTTGATCGCGCTCAATCAACTCAATTGATCATCGTCGAGGTGAAATTAATCCGAATTAAGTCCCGATTTAATTAAATTAAACCCAATTTAATTTAATTAAACCCAATTAAATTAAATTAAAATAAAATCAATCCAAATCAAACCCCGTCGAGCGTCGTCGAGCCCAATTCGACGCAATTCAGCGTCGATTCAAGCTTAATTTTGCAAATTAGTTTGATCGGACCCAAACCGACTCAAATCGGTTTGCGTCGAGTCCGACTCGGGCTCAATTTCAGCCCTAATTTGCCAATTGGGGCTAAATTAAATTTTGACATCAAATTTCCAAATCTAGGGTTCATATTTCACATGAAATCCTGTCCTAATTCCCTCGTTTCTCACATCAAGGGAGACTGATTGGCCATTTCGGTCGGTGGCTCTGCTGGGCGTGCTCCTCTAAGAGAACGAGAGGGAGTAGGGGGGAGCATTCGGCTCCCCATTTTGTTTCCGTCCCGACCCAGAGAAAAGGAGAGAGAGCGAGAGAGGGCGATTTCCACGCTCAGGCTTCCGTTCGCCCTTCCTCCTGCGTGCGAAATCGTCGGCCGAACCTCTTGAAGGCTTCAGTTTCTTCCCTGCTGCCCGTCGCCCTCCTTCCAACGAGCCAAAGCTGCAAGTGTGCGGCTTTTCTAGGTGAAAGGAAGAAGGAGTTTTGGGGCTTGAGATCTTCTTCTCATTCCAAGGAAGAAAATCAAAAGCTAAGCCCTCCATTTGCTTTATTTCTCAAAGTTAGTGGCTTCTCCTCCTTCCTCTTCCAACTCCGACGAGTTTGTAGCAATTTGAAGGCTGTTGGAGACTTCCAAACAGCAAGGGAAGGCTTCGAAATTCTCCAAACAGCAGCTTGGAGTCTTCAAAATGCCTTGGACAGCAGCGGCGAGTTCCGGAGCGGCTTGGACAGCTGATTGGAGCTTGGACAACAGTTAGAACTTGGATTGGAGCTTGGACAGTAGCTTAGACAGAAATTTGGAGCGCTAGGACAAACCGGGAGAGGGATACCACTTAAACTTAGTGAAACCTAGGGTCCCCCCAAGGCCAATTGTTATGTGGTTGACACCCCCGAACCTTAGGACCTTAGAAACTTCAATTTTTGCTTTCCCAAAATCCCCCCCGTTTGGCTGTCCTCTTCGTAAGTCAATGAAAGTTTGGTAATTTTTATTTGCGAATTCTCATGTGATAGTCCCAAGAGGATTCTAATGCACATAGAGGTGTTGGATTGGTGTCCAACTCTTCTCAAATGCGTGATTTTGCACTCATATTGCATGCTTAGCCTTAGCCTATGAATGGACCATAGGATTTGATGATCTTTTTCTATCCCAAAATGAATGTTGAGATGTAGGTTTTGTTGAATTCTAGGTTGTACCTACTCAATGCTAATGTCATGGCAAAATTGACATATGATTTAGGGTTTTGCATTTGTCAACTTGCAATTTTCTCTATGACTTGGTTAGATGCCCAAATGCATTTGATAACTTATTGTAGAATTTTATTTGAACTCTTAAAGGTTCATTTTACAAATTCTAGAGCAAGTAGGGTTGATCAATCTTATTTTGGGTGTGTTGCAAAGCTTGTAAGAAAATAACAAGTGGGCATTCGCTCTATTGTATCAAAATTCCCTAATTTGAATAATCATCTATGCATGCATGCACTCCTAGGTTCTTCTTAGATCATACTAAATTGATCTTACTTTTCCTAGAAATCATAGGGATAAACCTTTCCTACCTAAGATTTCTAGATCATGCCAAAATTGATCTAGAGATCTCTCCAAAACATTAGGAAATCTTTCTTCCCTCTCCTAATTGAGTCCAAAACACTCATGGGGAAATAGGGAATTCTCTTTCTCATGCACATCTCCTTTCAAGCTTGATGCTTAGAACTTCCTCAAAGTTCTAAGCTCTCTGTTGCAAGAGTCCCAATAAATATAAAGAGAGCTTGCTTCCAAGCACTCTTTTCCCTTCATGTGAAATATTTTGGAGCCTCTCCAAAGCTCCGAATGTTCTATCACATGAATCTTTAGGATTTTAGGACCAAATCCTAAATTCCTTTCACATTTTGTATGTTGAGAAAGAAATCAACAATCCCCCTCTTTCATACATGATTGTTTGGAACCTTTCAAGTCTCCAAACATATCTTTACATGAATTATTTGGAGCTTAGGACCAAATCCTAAGCTATCTCCTTCATTTGTTGAGCCACGAAATCCACGAATGAGCGTCCATCTTCTTTCACTTGACTTCAACTAGGTGAATGATCCATCCTCTTTGAATACCAAATATTCAAAGAACATTCGTGAAATTTTGTAACTATCAAGTTGCATCTTCCTTCAACCCCAAAGTTGTAGGAAATTTATCAAATCATTTATTCGTTGGAAAACAAACCAATGAGTAATCCTCTAGATGTAGGACTCAAATCCTAGTCTTCCCCATTTGCTTAGCCCAAAATTTAGCAAATGTTCATCTTCCTTTGAGTACCAAATACTCAAAGAAACTTCACCATTTACTTAGCCTAAATCAAGTAAGTGGTCATCCCTTCTTGAACATCAAAAAGTTCAAGGAATAATCTCTAACTTACAATTCATAAGTTATATTTCATTTCTCCTTTCCTACAATTCAAAAGTTGTAGGAAACTATCTCATTCTCTAAAGACTCCAAATTATGAGAATGTGCGTGCCCTCTTTGAACACTAAATGTTCAAAGAATATTCATGGGGTTGTAGCTTCCAAATTGCATCCCTTCTCCTCCATCCCTCCAATCCAAATTGGAGGAATGAATCCCCCCTCTTTGGACAACAAATGTTCAAAGGACTTTCATTGACTTGCAACCTTCAAATTGCACATGATTTCCCAGTTTCTACAACCCAAAAGTTGCAGGAAAACCTTCTCATTCTCCTAAAACTTAAAATTAGGAGAATGTACACTTCTCTTTGAACACCAAATATTCAAAGAACGTTCTTGAACTTCATAAAGTTTCATTTTCCTTCCTCTTTCCTACAAGCCAAGATTGTAGGAGAGCATGCAAATCCTTCTTCTCCTCCAACCCAAGTTGGATGGAGGGATTCCGTTATTTGGACACCCAAAATTCCATATAACTCTCGATGACTTGTAACCAAAATTACAAGTCATCCCTCTTTTCCTTCGACCCCAAAAAAAGTCTAAGGAATCCTCCCAACCTTAGCCTAAAAGCTATGAGTTTGATCCAACTCTCCTCTAACTCCGAAGTATAGGAGATTTCCCCCTCCTTCTCAGCTCCAAAAGCTAAAATGTGCTTTCCAAGATTTAGCCCAAAAGCTAAATGTTGGGTTCCTACTTTTCCTTCTTAGCTCTAAAAGCTAAGGAGATTTCTCCAACATGTGGCCCAAAAGTTACATGTTGGACACCTTCCTTAGACCCAAAATTTAAGTAATCTCTTTCGTTCAATTCAAATTGAGTGAACTTTTCTATGACATTTAAAATACTAAACTCATAGATGTCCCTTAGGAATTGTCCTTTCTGTTGAAGTTCATCCTACCCTATCGGATGAATTTCACCAAGTCCTAAGTGAAACCTCTTAGGCATGTCTATCTTACCCTATTAGATAGACACTTCTCTTTTCCAAACATTAAGAGAACTCCAAAACATCTAAAAATTACTTAGGTTCCCTTTTGATACAATGATCAATCATCTCCCCCAAAAGGTGGGATGCCTACATCATTGTATCTTTGGATTCATAAGTAACAGGCTTGCCCAAAAGCAAGCAATGATTACTTTATGGGTTCTTCATAACCCTCCTAAATATGAAACATTTAAAAATAAAATAAAATATTTAAGTCACAAACAACTTAAAGTGAATCACCCTTGGATAAAGATTAAACATCTTAATTCCAAAATAAAACCAAACACCCTTAGTGTAACATGCTACATAAGCCTCACACACTTAGGTGCACAACCCCTTAGGCATGCTAGGATTAAAATTTTTCTTTTCTGCGCATGTGTTTGATGTTGTGGTGTGATTGCCTTTGGATTTTCTGTGTCCCTTAAGTGGATAGTGTAGAAATATACATGTTTATTTTTAGGTGGCCATATTTAAAAGGGGGGGGGGGGGGTGGGGGGCGCTCATAAATAATAAACTGCTTGCATGACAGGTGCTGCTTAAAACCCCCAAAGATGTGGCCAATACGGTAGAAGCATGTGTTTGGCACTCTAAGTGCTAAACAAAATTCTTAATGTGATGCTTTATTATATAAACTGCTTCTAATCCACTGCAGGTTTGAGTCTCTTTTCTTTTCAAACATGTATTTGATAGAATTGTAATTATATCAAACTTGTGGGGGTTTGGAGCAAAAGAGTCAAGTGGACTAGAAGGATGTACCTGACAAAGGTGAAGCCCAATGTCCATTCAAAAGTCAAGAGCCTGAAGAACCCCCCACAAGTAGAGTCTGTAATTTGATTGGGTTGTATAATGGCAGGCAACTCAGCTGCCAAATCTGGTTGTAATAATGTGGACTCTATTTATATTCATTGCATTCGATATATATACAAGCATGTTTTGAATGTTTACTTGATTGTGCAATAGAAAAGCATGTCTTTTTCTTAGGTTTCTTCTCTTGTTTGTTTGGGTGTGGCCTGGACTGTGATGCGGTAGGCTCTTAGGACAAAAATAAGATTTCTACTCATTAAAATATAATCAATCTAAAAATGCTCCACGATTTTCTAAACAAAAAGAAACTTGCGTGGCTCCCTTCAAGGAGTCAAGTTTTCATAAAATAAAACAATCATGCATAGCCCAAAACATGTTGCATATATGAAGCCATCCACTTAAGGACTAGATAATAAAAATCTTTCTTTTGTGAGTCAGCATATGCATATCAAACATGCTTAGGCATCTTGGCCTCAAAGCCAAGCTATAAGTCCTACCTTTTAAATAAAAATAACCTTTCCACTCTACATTTGCATTAAGACCGGATGGCATGATTTTAAAAGCGATTAGGAGGGTTTAGCTGGTAGTACCTTCCAGGCGAGACAGTAAATCCAGAGATCGGGCAGGCAATGCCTCTTGTGAGGTGTAGTTTGTAAGCCCCTTTGCACTCGTTAGATTTAGGTTTGAGGCACTACCTATCAGTAGTCCTCACCTTAGTCTTAAGGTCCGAGGCACGGGTTGATTCCAAATCACCCTATAAGCCCTCATCCTTCGGGCAATTCCTACAACATGTGTTGTTGGAATGTAAGCCCAAACTTTCTAATAAACTGATCAAACTTAAACAAAAATTAGAGTTCAAAATGTAAAGTCCAACATAGGATAGTTTGGGCACCTCTGAGTTTCCTCTCAGAATCAAGTGCCACTACTTTACCTCCTTTGGCTTTCATTCCCAAAATCTAACTCCTATGTTGATCAAAATCTCCTTGAAATTCCTAAAGGCCAAAATCCTTTTGCTAAGACGTTCATGGATTTTAAAACAACAAAAATCAAACTTTAACCAATGTCTAAAAATGACTTTCAAAAGAAAGAAAACCACTAGTTTAATTAAAAGTTTTCCAAAACCAAAAATTGGGATGTAATTAACCATAGGGGCTTGCCCCTATGGGACGTCTGTACCCCAGAAATAAATAAACCCTGCTCGACCAAACATCGAGTGGGGGAATCTCTGTTAAATTATAAATTTTGTTATTGAGTCCATAAGGAAATGATATTTTTATCCTTCGGGGTAATATATCATGTTCTTATGCCGTGTTCGATTATAAAATATGCAATCCGTTTGAGGATACATAAATTCTCCAACAAGCCCTTGGGACAATAAATAGAGGTTACCGTTCTTTTGATGTAAGTACGTTTTGGGGTGCAAGTGATCTAAAGCGAGATCTGAATGCTATATGTAAAGACTTTTGGGTATGTGAATGAATTTTAAAAGTTTTAGTATAGCTCTGTATTTGTTTTAATTATGTTGAGGTTCAATAAGATATATTACATGCTTCCTGTGGTTAAGAATGAAGTTTGATACGTTGAAATCCTTCTTTGTTATACTTCAGTTTGTGGTAGAGGGTGAGCCAAACTGGGGTGTGACAGGACATACCTAATTAATATGCAAGTTCTAGATAATGAATCCATGGTCATTTGGTCAAGTTTAAGGGTGATGGAAATTTCTCAAAAATTAGGTTATTAACCTAGGGGTTTTGGGTTTTATTTTAGCATTGGATTTTAGAATTTTGAGTTGTCAATGAGTTTAATTAATTTATTTGATTTAGATTTGGCTTAATCAATAAGTTATAGGAGTTTTTATTTAAGACGCTCATACAATTATGTATTATTCATGAATAGGGAGAAGTACTTTTAAATGATAGGAATAGTAGAGATAATATTTTGGGGTTAAATGAAAAGGTATTGGTTGAAAAAGAAAATGTTGAACTTGGTCTCAACAGTATTGCTATTGAGGATGAAGAAGTTTTGGAGGAAGGTGAACTTTCTCTAAAGGGTATGGAAAAGCTCTGATTTTCTTGAGAGAGAAGCTCTAATTTTCTATAGAGAGAAGTGTTCTGTATTTTCAATTCCTGGTTTGCGATCTTTTTGCGACCGTCCGATGGCAGCGAATTCTCGCCGGACATCAGTTCTTGATGGTCCCGGCGAGTCTAGACGATCATCTAATGGAGGTGGGTTAATTCTCGCAAGATCTTTTCCGGCTTTTGGTGATTCTGAATCGCCATTGTTGAAGATGAGGAAGGGTGGCGCTTTGGCGATTTGTGAAGGAGGATTTTTTCCTCCTAAACATTCTGAGATTGTTATTGGTAAAGGTAAAGAAGTATTGGTGGAGAATAGATGTAAAATTCAGAAACCGGTTTCTAAGGGTTTTGTTGAAAATTTGAATTTGAAATATCAAGAAATATCTGTTGTGAAGGAAGGAAAATCTGGTATTCTGACTGATGGTGTTGTTGAAAATGGTATCAAGACAGTCAAGTTGATTGCTGGGTTTAATAATGAAGAAGTGGATTTTGCAGTTCAAGAAAATGTTGTGGTTCCGTATGACAAAACTATTGAAGAAGGAATTATGTTGAAGAATACTGAAGAGGATTTGATCTCTGTTCGGAATTGTCATGTTGGAGAGTTTAATTCCGGGATCTTGGTAGAAAATTCTGTGGTATTACCAAAACCTCCTACTGGTAATATATTGAATAATGCTTGGAAGAAGAAAAAAAATATCAGTGTCATTGATTTAGATTATGGTTTGCCTTTAGCTGAAGACGGTTCCACTATGAAACTTAATGTGGAGAAGGAAACAGAGAATATTAAGAGGCTGCATAATGCTCTTGTTATTAAAGCTTTTGGGGAGAATGTGCCTCTTCACGTTATTAGCAATGAGCTGAGAAGGCAATGGGCTCAGTTTGGTAAATTTCACCTTACATTGCTTGGTATGGGATGGAGCCTATGTGCTTTTGAAGATGCTAAAGCGATGGAATCAATTATGAATAATGGACCTTGGTATGTTAATGGACATATCATATGTATGGATAAATGGTCTCCTATGTTTTCTCCTTCTTCGTTAAAAGGACTTACTGCTCCAGTTTGGATAAGACTACCAAATTTACCTCTTTATTGTTGGGATGAGGTAAATGTGTGTAGGATCGCTTCACAGGTGGGAACACCATATAAGATTGATGGTAGTATGTTTCAATGGAGTAAGAGGGAGTTTGCGAGAATATGTCATGTGTAGGATCGCTTCACAGGTGGGAACACCATATTCTATGTTGGGCTTTATATTTTTGAACTCTAATTTTTGTTTAAGTTTGATCAGTTTATTAGAAAGTTGGGGCTTACATTCCAACAACACATGTTATAGGAATTGCCCGAAAGGTGAGGGCTTATAAAGTGATTTGGAATCAACCCGTGCCTCAGACCCTAAGACTAAGGTGAGGACTACCGATATGTAATGCATCGAACCTAAATCTAACGAGTGCAAAGGGGCTTACAAACTACACCTCACAAGAGGCATAGCCTGCTCGACCTCTGGATTTACTATCCCGCCTGGAAGGGACTACCAGCTAAACCCTCCTAATCGCTTTTAAAACCATGCTATCCAGTCTGAATGCAAATGAAAAGTGGTAGGGTTATTTTTATTTAGAAAGTAGGACTTATAACTTGGCTTTGAGGCCAAGATGCCTAAGCATGTTTGGTATGCAAATGCTAACTCACAAAAGAAATATTTGTTTTGTTATCTAATCCTTATGTGGAGGCTTTCTATATGCAGCACATTTTTAGGCTATGCATGTTTATTTTCAATTTTGAAAACTTGGCTCCTTGAAGGGAGCCATGTCATTTTTCTTACTTGAAAAATATAGAGCCTAATTTGATTTTATTTTTTAGATTGCTTACATGTTAAGAGGTAGAAAATTTATTTTTTATCCTAAGAGCCTAACGTAGTAGAGTCCAGGCCACACCCAAATAAGCAAAAGAAGAAAGCTAGGAAAAACATGCTTTTCTAATGCGCACCCAGTAAACACTTCAACACATGCTTACATATAAATTAAGACAGAAATGTAAATAATGTCCCAGTTATTACAAACATGTTTGGCAGCTGAGTTGCCTGTTATTATACAACTCAGTCAAATTTACACTCTACTTTTGGGGGTATTCAAGCTTCAACCTTCAACGGGGTCTTTGGGTTTCATCTCCAAAATGGTACATTCTCCTTCGATCATCCCTTTTTTTTAATCAAGCCCCCCACAAGTTTTACATCCTAGATCTAATCAAATACATGGTATGAAATAGAAAAAAGACTCAAATCTACAAAACAAAGTTAGGAGGCAGTTTATATAATAAGCATATAATCATCCCAAAATTGGCCTAGCACTTAGAGTGCTAAGTTCTAGGCCCCTGCTTCTACCCTATTGGCCATGCCTCTTGGGGGGTTTTAAGCAGCGCCTACAAGCAAACAATATTATAATAATCATGATTTTTTTACCCCCTTCTTGGACATGGCCACCTGCACAGAAAAGCATGTATTTTTCTATACTAACCACTTAAGGGCAAGTGCCCACACGCAGACAATCCATGGGCAATCACTTCATAACATCAATCACATGCGCACACAAAGAAAAATCCTAGTCCTAGTATGCCTAAGGGGTTGTGCATCTAAGTGTGTGAGGCTTGTGTGGTATGTCAAACTAAATGTTGGAGGAAATTCTCCTTAGCTTTTGGAGCTAAGAAGAGGATGTAGGAATCTAAAATTTAGCTTTTGAGCTAAATGTTGGAGAGTTCTCTCTAGCTTTTGGAGCTAAAGAGAAGAGAAATCTCCCACAACTTTGGAGCTGGAGGAGGATTGGGGGAAAATGCAACTTTTGGGTTGCAAATTCATAAAGGTCTTTGGACACTTTGGTGTCCAAAGAGAGAGTTGGACCCTTCCAACTTGAGTTTGGAAGGGCAAAGAGAAATGGGACTTGAATCCTAAGCTTGGGGTGAAGTTACTTGTTGTTTTTGTTTCAACAAGTAAGATAAATGGAATAAGATTAAATAACCCAACATGGATTGAATACAAGGAAGTTCCATACAAGTTTTGAGTTGTAGGAAGATTGAATTTCTCTACAGTTTTGGATTTGTAGAGAATAGAGGGTGCCTCCTTGAATTTTGGTATCCAAGGAGGCGGAGTTTCATTTCCTTAATTTGGGTTAAGAGAAATGAAGAGAATCTTGATGGTTTCCTACAATAGATTTGTAGGAAAGAAGTAGTCCAATGTGCAATCTAGAGATTGCAAATTAGAGGAGTTTCTTTGAGCATTTTGTGTTCAAAGAAAAGGTTCATTCCTCCAATTTTGAGTTGGAGGAGAAAAGGAGAGGGGATATGACTTGGAAGTCACGACCCCAAGAGGATTCCTTGAACATTTGATGTTTCTTTGAACATTTGATGTTCAAAACAAGAGACTCACATTCACTTAATTTAGGCTAAGTGAATGGAGAGATTTCCTACACATTTTGTTTGGTGGAAAAATGGAATGTGCAAACTTAGAGGTTGCAACTCATGAATATCCTTGAACTCTTGGTGTTCTAAGGGGGATTCATCTTCCACTCATCAATATCCTTGAACTCTTGGTGTTCTAAGGGCGATTCATCTTCCCAACTTGGGTTTGAGAGGATGAAGATAGGTTTAGATGCTCTCCTCCAATCTTAGCTTGTAGGAAAGGAGAGAGGGAAATGCAACTTAGAAGTTACAAATCATAGAAATCCTTTGAAAATTTGGTGATCAAAAGAGATGGGTACATTCTCCTAATTTTGAGTTTTAGGAGGATGATATGGTTTTCCTACAACTTTGGGGTTGTAGAAAAGGGGAAATCATATGCAATTTATAGATTCCACATTCATGAGTGCCCTTGAACTTTTGGTGTTCAAAGGGGAACAACCATTCTCCTAGATTTGGGCTTAGGAGAATGAGAGGGATTTCTACAACTCTCAAGTTGTTGAAGAAAGAAGCAACAAGGTCCTAAGTCAAAAAATTTCATGCATCGAAGTGTTTGGAGCCCTGAGGTGCTCCAAACCATTATGCATGGGGAAGAGAAAACTTGATTGGAGAATTCCCGATTCATGAAACGATCTACAAATCTATTTTGGCATGATTTGAGAGGTCCGATAGGGTGGACTTGCTCTCTCTTCTTGGAAAGATAACACATGGTGTCATCTAAGGAACCTAAAGACATAAGATGGAATGTCATTGAAATTCCTATGGATAGGCTCTAAGAATTAGTTTTCTAGAGTCTAAGGGAAGCCTAGGGGTGAAGGCTTTCGATTGTCTTTTCGAAAGCTTCACCAAGTGTCTAAGTTATGTGTTAACACCCTTAACCGTCAACTTACAAACTACACTAAACATGTCCAACAAACTTCCAACATATGACGGGGTGTAATCTATAAGCTCTTTGAAGCCATAGAACACCCCATCTTAGCTTTGCAATCACCCATGAGTTTGGTGGACACTTTTAGTTGTAGGATTTGCAACATGAGTCAAAAATGCTCATGGACGATCCCACAACTTCGTAAAAAGAGAATGATTGAAATACATGCTTAAACATATCACATGCATACTAATTTTGTCATAACATGCAAGTTTTAGGGGTATGTTAACGCATGCCACACTTAGATAATAGACCCTACGCTCCTACGTTTTATTTGACATTGAAAGAGCCACTAAACCTAGGATTTGGTTGTAGGTAAGGGTTCTAAACATAACATGAATGATATAACATGCAAAAAAGGGGACATTGAATACCAATTCTATGCCCCATCGCCACGCCGCTATCTTTTTAGCTCTCATATGAGAGAAAATCATGGAAGGTCACTTGATTTCCATGATTAAAACAAGTGGTCAGCGTATATAGGATTTTAGCAGAGTGAAAATTGAAGTTTCTAAGGACCTAAGGTTAGGGGGCGTCAACCACACAGCAATTGGCCTTTGGGGACCCTAGGTTTCACTAAGTTTTAAAGCTTTTACCATACTTGGGCTGTCCAAGCGCTCCTATCCAAGTTCCAAGCTTTGTCCAAGCTCCGCTCCAAGCTCCAAGTCACTGTCCAAGGTGTTCCGGACGTCGCCTCTGCTGTCCAAGCTACTCCGGAGGGTGGATTTGCTGTCCAAAACACTCCGGATAGCAGTTTTCAGCATTTGAAAGCTTTCGGAAGCTGTATGGCTGCTGTCCAAGGCGATTTGAAGATTCCAAGCTGCTATTTGGAGAATTTCGAAGCCTTCCCTTGCTGTTTGGAAGTCTCCAACAGCCTTCAAATTGCTACGAACTCGCCGGAGTTGGAAGAGGAAGGAGGAGAAGCCACTAACTTTGAGAAATAAAGCAAATGGAGGGCTTAGCTTTTGAATTTTCTTCCTTGGAATGAGAAGAAGATCTCAAGCCCCAAAACTCCCTTCTCCCTTTCACCTAGAAAAGCCGCACACTTGCGGCTTTGGCTCGCTGGAAGGAGGGCGACGGGTAGCAGGGAAGATGCCGAAGCCTTCAGGAGGTTCGACCGACGGTTTCGCACGCAGGAGGAAGGGAAAATGGAAGCCTGAGCGTGGAAATTGCCTTCTCTCGCTCTCTCGTTTCCTCTGGATCGGGACAAAACTCACGAAACAACGAAGGAGCCGAATCTGCCGCTCCCCTCTCCTTCTCAGGCTCTTCCTGCTCTGGCTTTGGACGGACAGCCCAAGGGGACCGCCCAAATGAGCCTATGAGGCTTCCTCGTTGCTTAAAACGAGGGGAATGTACTTGAGTACATTGAACCTAAATTTGGGTGAGATTTGAGAGAATATCTCAGCTCTAGGTTTCAAATTTCTGATTTGGGAAGTTGATTTAGTCCAAATCAGTCAATTGGAGCTAAAATTGACTTCGAATTGGGCTCTACCCGAATTGATTTGAGTCGATTTGGGTCCGATTTCGTTAGATCAAATCAATTTTGTGAAATTGAACTCCGATCGACGCCGAATAGCGTCAAATTGGGCTCGACGAGGTTCGATTGGGTTTTGATTTGATTTTAATTAAATTAAATTTATTTAATTTCATTAAATCGGAGTTTGATTTGAGTTAATTTCGCTCGACGACCTTCGATTGGGTCGATCGAGCTTGATCGAGCCTAGTCGGGCTCCATCGGGGTCGGGTTGCCCCCAATATTTGTGGTGAACGAAAAGAAGTACGCCACACATATTGGCGTTGACCAAAAAATGATCAAACGAGATCTTCCAAATCAAATAGAGTATGATTTGAAAGAGAAAGAGAGATCTATGAAAGCCTAAACTTAGATTTAGGCAAGATCCACAAAGATAAGAGATTTTTTTCTATCACCTTAAAGAAAGAGTTTTAGATTACTCTTGGAAGCGAATTTAAAAGCATTTTGACAACTTCTAAAGAGATATCTAAAGACATTTGATATATTTAGATAGAATTTCATAGAAATAGAAGTATTTTGACAACTTCTAAGAGGGATTCCTACAGATATTTGGTATCTTTAGAAAGAATCTGATTTGATTAGAAGAAATTTGATAACTTCTAAAGAAGCTTAGGGATATCTTTCTATCACCTTAAGGCAAAGGGGTATTTTGCTACCACCTACAAGATTTTCAAGGATATTTTGGCTATCACTTGAGAAGAGATTAGAGACATTTGGAGTCTCTAAGAGGTCTTAGGGATATTTTGCTATCTCCTAAAAGTTGGGGGTATCTTGGCTACCACCTAAAGAGTTCTCAAAGATATTTTCACTATCATTTGAGAGGGGTTAGGAACATTTATTTATTTCCTAAGAGTCAAAAGGCATTTGGCACCTATTGGAAAGTTCTAAGAGGTATTTTGGCAACCAAGTAGAGGTAGAGTTCATCTTATTTTGGTAAGATAAAACTCAAGAAGGCTAAAGTTAAGAGTATTTTGTCTACTACTTAAACATTGAGGGTATTTGGTGTAAGATTATCCATTTTGGCTAGCTAGATGAATCTTAACATTTGGGAAGACTAAAGGGTATTTTGGCAACCACTAAAAGTCTAGATTTGGGTAGATCTATAGATGTTCAATTTTGGTAGAACAAGATCTAAAGGAATGAGCTAGGAGAGACCTTAGAAGGTTTGAATTCTACATAAACTCAAAAATTGATAAGAAGACTCCTATTTGGGGATGTCTACACTTAGCATTTGGTAGTAAGATTTGCATTTGACTTTCATTTGGAGAAAGATAAATTTAAACTTTCCTTTTGGGGAAAGAAAAAGATGAACTTTCACTTGGAGAAAGATGAACTTGATTTTCCTTTTAGAGAAAATTGAATTTTCTATCCTTTTGGTGAAAAGATGAGCTTTCTATCCTTTGGGGAAAAGATGAGTTTTGCAGATAACTAGAATATGCTCGTTGGAATATAGATGTCACATTATTGGATCCCGCATTTTTTTTCTAAATAGATTTGCCTTTTCAATTTAGTGAAGCCAGGGTATTAGTCATTTCTTCCATTTGTTGTTGTAGGTTAACCATTTGTTGCACAAACATATATTTCCAATTTCTTTGTTGATTATTTTAAATATCTATTTTTTCTTTTTTAAGTCAAACGAAGATTCGCCCGACAACCTAAATCTCTGATACCAAGTTGATGCAATCTAAAAATATCTAAGATCGTAAACAAAGGATTTCCTTTCATAAAACATGCATCTTAGAACACATAGTTCAAGCTCACATTAAACATGACTATACAACAAATCCTTATAGTTTACAATACTTAAACATTCAAAAAAACAAGACACAATAATATCTTAGAACTTAAAATAAAACATGACGCAATGATACCATACAACTTATCAAAGTTTTGAGAAGAAAGATGCAGGTAGGAATGCAAGTAGGAGAACACTAAAAAAGCAATTAACAATACTCCTTTTCAATATAACATAAACATACATAAATATTGAAAACTTAGAAGGAAACAAAACTTAAAAAATTGATGAGTAGGCACACTAAATAACCAAACAACTAAATTAAAATACCTTTAGAATAACCTGTAAGGTAACCTCATATGCAAATGACGAAAATAGAGAATGGTGCTTAATGAAAAAATCGAACAAGTGGTTCGCAATAGAAATTATGATCCAGCTCAAGTCGGTGCGCCTCTGGCAAATACCAACAAACGGGGCACAACAACACCTCATACTCATAATATTTGGAGAAGAAAGATTCAGGTGGAAGGAAAACCGTGGAGAGAAGAGTAGATAAAAGACCGAGATGAAATAGAAAAAGTAAGGTAGAAGAAGAAAGATCGCAAGATAAATAACTCATAGGTTTTACTGCGATTACACCAGCAATAATAACAACCAACCTATTCCAATGAGAAAACAACCCCCCCCCCCCCCCCCCCCCCCCCCACCCACACACACACACACACACACACACACACACATATATATATATATAAGAAGAAGGGGGGAAATGGTCAAGAATTGTTCACATAATTATGCCGGCCAAACAGCCAATAAAAGCCTCTCAAGTTAACCCATAGAATGAGGAGTTCATGAACTTAGTATTGGATATAATAAGGTCTAAACCTAACTGCTAGCAATAGGAAAAATAGGTCAACAATATGGGAAAAAATAGAACAGCAGCATGGGAAAAAAGAGCCAGCATATGGAAAGAGTTGGGCCAAGCCAAATAAGCAAAATAGGCAAATAAATATCTAACTAACCACCAAAGAATATAGATCAACACAAGTGGAAACCAAAGGAGTGAAACCTCCTAAGAGCACCAAATCCAAGCTTGATCATGGGTTATTTTCCATTATAGGGCCATATAAAATATATTTATATAGCTTCCAAAAACATAAGGAAAAAAGAACTAAAATAAAATAAATAAAATGATAAAAAATGATTACATCAATTCTTCCCTTGTGAAAAAATCTCATATCCTGATGAGAATGCTTCAGTCATCCGATGGTAAATATCAGGATGACAATGCTGAACTCCTCATCACCAACTATCAGCCAAGGGGATGTCCATTCCATCTAACCAAGAGTCGTCGGTGCACTCCTTGTCTTGTTTGAATAGTACAGTTATCCACAACATCATCATGAATAGTAAAGGAAAAAGTCTTACAAAACTATATGCTTTTAGCAGCACCTATTAATATCTTCTCAATAATGGAAGGATTTTTTTCGAAATAAGGCTTTACTTGATATGTGATTGAACAAACTCTTTCAAAAAGCTTAACATATTTTGATACAAATACTGCTAACAAAAGTATCATTGTCAAGGAAAATAATAGATGATAAACTTAACTTAATTCAGCTAGATTCATTAATTCAAGTTATGTATCCTCTATAAGCTGCATGTACCCCTCAATATTTTGATGAGCTATAAATGTTTTATCAACAACTTCCTCCATGGTCGTTGTCCCCAGTTACATTTTTTTTGGCTACCTCACATTATCTTCTTTTTGTTTTATTTCATTCTACAACTTTTTGGAGTAGACAGGTTGATCAACATACTGCAACGTCGCCTCATTAAATATGGTAACTTACTACTAATAATTTGGTAACATACTACCAAATCAGAATTAATTGAAGAACCAACTTAATCAATAAGTGTTCTCCAATATGAGCTTTGCAGACACCTAGTATAATACCCAAAGTTTGTTAAAGTAGGAATGCTGTAATAATACTTAGCACTAATTTAAATGAATGATTTAATGGTTAAAGCAAATAATCCATTTTCCTATTTACGGTTACTATAGCATATCCACTTAGCTTGACATGCAATGGATGATCCCTTTCATGCTTCATCCAATGAATAACATTAATGTATAGTGGCTTAGTGGAAATGTAAATATAATATTCATAGTGGAGGATGAGGTGTTAAACAATAAATATATGAAGTCTTTACCTTAAGCTATCTTGAGATATTTTCCTTATCCCTCCCTGAGAGTTCCTGGCGTTGAAGGCTGGAAGGGGAAATGGTTTGGCGGATGCTAGAGGTGGCTGCAATAAAGGAATTCAGCAATCTTTAAGAAATCACCATGCAAGAAACATTTGTTAGTAGCATGATAGAAAAGAGAGGAAAGTAATTCTAAATAAAATGAAGAAGAGCGTGATTGAAGTGGTATATAAAAGAAGATACCGAGGTGAGATACCCAAACAAGGGTATAAGAATTAATAAATGTTTTATTATTGCACTTCTTCTTTATTATGTTTATGATCACATGTATTATAGTTGATTTTTGGTTAGTTTGCATGAATATGGTTATTTATGTATGAAATTGTTTATGTAAAAGGTAATCTTTAGCAATGTGATGATTTCGTAAGCATAAAAAGGTAAAGGTAAATATTCATAAACTAGTGAAGTGCAACCAAAGCGCAACCAAAGTGCAACCAAAGTGCAACCAAAGTGTAACCAAAGCGCAACCAAAGTGCAACCAAAGTGCAACTAAAGCGCAACCAAAGCGCAACCAAAGCGCAACCAAAGTGCAACCAAAGCGCAACTAAAGTGCAACTAAAGGGCAGCTAAAGGGCAGCTAAAGCGCAACTATGTCATCAAAAGCATATGTCATTAGGGCTAAAAAGGATGACTATATAAAAGGTGAAATAAGTTATATATGGGGGATAGGACCGCACAAGGAAAGGCGAAAGACCTGATGAGGTAAGCCTACATTCTTAATTCTAGAAGTTGAGAAATTTGACTCAACCCTGAATGAGAGAACAACTTCCATTCTAAAAGTTGGGAAGTTAGACCCAACCTTGAATTGGAAAGTTGAAATGGTGCAAAAGCCTATAGCCATTATATAACTTATTTAAAGATGTGGAATAATTTTTGTAAGATAAATAATACAGTTAGGCACTTTCAGGCTCAATATGACATTTCAATATGTTAACATTGTTAAGCATTTCTTATTTGTTTATTATTAATTCTTGTCTATTGTTGGTGTATTTCATTGGGCAATAGCTCATTAGCAGTGGTTGTACTGCAGGTAAGGGAAAGGAGCCCATAGGGCACTAGGCGAGAAAGAGGTGATCATCTATTTTTGATGTAAATATGTTTTGGAGTACAAGGAGATCTGAATAATAGCTGTTTAAACCTTTTGATATGTAAGTAAAGTTCAAAAGTTTTAGTAGAGCTCTGTAATTGTTTAATTATATTGATGTTCAATAAGTAATATTACATGCTTCCTGTTGATAAGAGTCGAGTTTGATATGTTGAAATCCTTCTCTGTTATACTTCAGTTTGTGGTAGAGGGTGAGCCAAACTGGGGTGTGACACCTAGAATCTGCTCGTTGGAATATAGATGTCACCTTGTTGGTTTCCCGCATATTGTTTCAAAATAGATTTGATTTATGGATTTAGTGCAACCACGATATTAGTCATTTCTTTCATTTGTTGTTGTAGGTTAATTATTTGTTACATAAACATATATTGCCAATCTGCTTGTTGATTATTTTGACTATCCATTTTTTTTTAAAAAAAGGAAAACTCGCTCGACAACCTAAATCACTGATACCAAATTAGTGCAATATAAATATAAATATGATCTCAAACAAAAGACTTCATTCCATAAAGCATAAACAAATAAAACCTTAGAACACAGTCACTTTAAACTCACCTTAAACAGGACACAACAAGTCCTTACATTTAACCTCTATAAGCTTCATGTTCTCTTCAATATTTTGATGAGTTATAAAGGTTTTATCAACAACTTCCTCCATGGCCGTTGTCTCCAATTGGAGTTCTTCTACTTGCCTCACATTCTCTTCTTTTATGTTTACGTCATTCAACATTTTTTTGCAACAGACAAGTTAATAAACATGTTGCAACTTTGCCTCATCGATGGCCTTTCAAGAATAGTAAGTTCTCCATTGTGCCTTTCATGGTCATGCATCTCTTTGTTAGTCTGTGTTTGCACCTCACTCTTTCTTTTAATACAAGTGGAAGGGAAATCGTGAAGATAAGATTACATATAAGACCGAGACGTCAAAATAGAAAAAATATGGTAGAAGAAGTTTGGTTTTAAGCTAAATAAACTGCTTATTTTAGTGCGATTGCACCGGCAACTATGAAAACCAACCTTTTCCAGAAACAAAACAGCTATGTATATAAGAGAAGAAAGGGGGAAATTATCATAAATTGCTCACTTAATTATGCCGCTTAAACAACAAATAGAAGCCTCTTAAGTTATCCCATTTAATGAGAAGTTAATGCATTTAGTATAGGAAAACAACAAGGTGGAAACTTAATAGCCATCAATAGGGAATAACCGGACAACAGCATGGGAAAAAACAACTACCGTAAGGAAAGCCACTAGCAGGAAAAATGGGACTACAACATGCGAAAGAACAACCAGCATAGTGAAAGCCAACATTAGGGAAAATGGGACAACATTATGAGTAAAAACAACCATCATAGGGAAATAGTTGGGCTTAGCCTAATAAGAAAAACATGTGAAAATAAATACCCAATTAACCACCAAAGAAGCTAGATTTACACAAGTGGAAACCAAAGGAGTGAAACTTCCTGTGATAAGCATAATCATGGGTTGTTTTACATTATAGGGTCATGCAAAATAAACTTATATAGTATCCAAAAATATAAGAAAAAATAAATAAAATAAAATATATAAAATGATAAAATATGATTCCATAAATTCTCCCCTAGTAGAAGAATCTTATCTCTTGATGAGAATGCTTCAGTCATCCACTAGTAAATATCAAGATGACGAAGCTACGACTCCTCATCTTTAACTGTTAGTCTGGGGAATGTCCATTATTTCTAACCAAGAATAGTCGGTGCACTCTATATCTTGTTTGAGTGGTATCAATATCAACAACAACATCAGGAATAGTAAGGGGCAAAGTCCCACGCAACTTTAGGCTTTTAGCACCACCTATTAATATCCTCTCAATAATAGAAGATTTTTTTTCAAAATAAGGCTTTACATAATATTTGATTGATCCAACTTTTTTAAAAAGCTCAATATCTTTTGATAAAATACTGCTAACCAAAGTATCATAGTCAAGGAAAATAATGGATGGTAAACCTTTACTTGACGCAGTTAGATTTATCAACTCAAGTTGTTCATCGTCATTAAGATGCATGTTCCCTTTAAAATTTTATTGAGCTATAAAGGTTTTATCAGTATCTTCCTCCATGGCCTTTGTCCCCAATTGAGGTTCTTCTGGCTTCCTCACATTCTTTTCTTCTATGTTTACTTCATTCAATGACTTTTTACAGCAGACAGGTTGATCAACATACTGCAACTTCACCTTATCAGATCACCTTTAAATAAAAGCAACTTCTCCATTATGCCTTTCACAGTCATGCATCTCTTTGTCAGTCTGTGTTTGCACCTCACTCTTTCTTTTAATATATCATTTCTCACATGCTAACAACCTATCCAGGATTTCTACTTTGTTTGTTGTTTGAGTCTCAAATTTAGACTAAACAGAGCATCTTGAAGTGCATAGCCTGACTGTATTTCTTTTTTTTGAAGATATTGCTTCCACAAAGGAAAACATGACAACTTACTACCAATATTATCAATTGAATCAAGGTTAATTAAAGAACCAACTTTATCAATAGGCGTTCTCCAAAGTACATTTTGAAGACATCTAGAATCTATTCGTTGGAATATAGATGTCACCTTGTTGGGTTTCACATTTTATTTTGAAATAGTTTTTTTCTTTTGGATTTAGTGCAGTCAGGGTATTAATTATTTCTTTCATTTGTTATTATAGATTAACCATTGGTTGCATAAACCTATATTGTCAATCTGCTTGTTGATTATTTAAACTATATATATTTTTAAGAGAAAGGAAGACTCACCCAACAATCTAAATATCTGATATCAAATTGATGCAATCTAAAAATAACCAAGTTCAATAAAAGACTTTATTTCCATAAAAAAATAAACTAACAAAATTTTAGAACACAACCACTTCAAACTCACATTAAACAGGACACAACAAGTCCTTACAACTTATAATAGAATATGACATAACAACACTTCAACTTTCAATAAAGCTTGACACAATAATAGCTTAGAACTTAAAATAAAACACGATGCAATGAAACCTTATAGCTTATCAAGGTTTTGAGAATAAAGATGCAGGTAGAAATGCAAATAGGAGAACACTAAAAAAGCAATTGACAAAACTCCTTTTCAATATAACATAAGAATACACAAATATTGAGAACTAAGTAGGAAATAAAACTTAGAAAATTGATAAGAAGGTACACAAAATTACCAAACAACTAAATTAATATACTCTCAGAACAACCTTGTAATGTCACGTTTCTTACAAATCACTAAAATAGAGAATGATGCTCAAAGGAAAAATTAAACAAGTGGTTCGCCACAAAAATTATGATCTAGCTCAAGTCTGCGCGCCTCTGGTAAATACAAACAAATGGGGCACAACAACACCTTACACTCACAATATTTGGAGAAGAAAGATACAGGTGGAAGGAAAATATCTTCAAAAAAGAGACAGGTTCCACATTTATTCTTCCACAAAATATCTCAGATATAAATAAATGCGACTCACCAGAATAAAAAAGTACTCTATCAGATAGATCTGAGATATTTAAAGTACCTGTCACCATGTCAGAAGAGTCCTTGGCATCTTGGGAAGAGAAAGTAAAAAATAAAAATAAAAATAAAAAAACTCTAGCTGGTACAGATCTGCCTGCGTTACTAGAGGTTTCTCCTTTTATCTTCAAGGCAGGTTGATGCATTTGTGGCCTGACACCTCTGAATTAATCCATCCTTTGACTGCCTCTAACCTCTGTACCTCTTTGAACATTCTTTGGAAAATTCCTCTTAATATGACCTGGTTCTACACACAAATAACACTTTCGAATTCATTAGGCATCTTCCTTGGTGAGATTTCCACAGGTTGTACAAACAGGTATTGCAGGTAATCTCAGCGGCTATTGATATTGACTTTGTTGGAATTTCCATCTTTTTGTGGATTCTACCTTGTGATCACTTTGTCTCTTTCTATCATTAATATCCCATTTCTGCTTAACCACCTCTATGTCATTTTCTAAAAGTCTGGCGCTTTTCACCAATTCAGAAAATTCTTTTATGTGAAGAGGGATTAAAGGTTGTCTCAAAGAATCTCTTAAACCCTTTAAAAATCTGTAGCATTTTTCATCTGGAGTACTGATGAGCTGTGGTGCATATCTTGAAAGAGCTGTAAATTCTGCTTCATATTGAATGACATTCTTAGATCCTTGCTTCAAGTTACAAAACTTTCCTGCATTGCTTGCTTGCTGATGGCGGAACATACCATTCTCTGAAGATCTGCTCAAATTCTTCCCACATGATTTGTTCCTCAGATCTACCTCTAAATTTCTCTAGTTGTTGTCCTCTTCACCATCTTTCTGCTTCACCCTCTAGCATAAAAATTGCTAGAGATACTCTTCTATTTTCAGTACATCTAATTCCATTTAAAACTTTCTCTATTTTGATGATCCAATATCAGCACTTCTGGCATCAACTCCTTTAAACAGAGGTTTTAGACTTTGGAAAAGTTTTAAATGCTTATCCACTTTTGCACTAACAGGATCACCTGCCTCCACATTTGTATTACTACCAGGAGTGGTAGGAGTAATTGGTGTAACTACAGGTGGAACACCAAGTGTTGCAGATTCCACCATAGACTGCATCTTTTCCGTCATTTGCATCATCATATTCATCATCTGCAGTTGCATCATATTTCCTGACATTGCATTCATAGCATCCATCCCTACAGGTGCAGGATTTACGCTAGGTGCACTGCCTCCTACTGGTGTCACATTTTTAGGATCTTCAGAGATCCTAATAGGTTAGGATGACTGACCTTCCTCTATTTCAGGTATTATTTCAGCCATTAAATCTGTAACACTTTACATTAAGAGTTATGCATTTATATAATCATGAATTCCCATTTAAACATTACTTTCATATACTAACATATTAGTCATATTGAAAATTAAACATGATTACTTATAAATCAATGAAATTAGTGTCATTATGATTTAGATTTATTACACTCTCCTAGACCCTGTAATAATTTTATCACATCTAATCTCATCCTCTTAGATGATTCCCTTTTCTTATGCTTCCTTACTTGCCTCCCCAAAACCTTAAGTATTTGCTCTGATACCACTTTTGTAACACCCTACAGTACCCCTTAACAGTAAGGTAGAGTGTAACAAGAATAAACATAATATTTCCATCACTAAACATTTTATTCATATCATTACATTAAAACTTCATATAAAAGATAATATAAACTTCATCTAATACAATAAAGGAAGCATGTACCAATTCCCAAGTTTCATCCAAAAGCTAGTACAGAGCCACTAAATAAAACCAAACAATTTCAATGTAATACATGTCTAATTTGCTTTCATACCTTGAAAATTAAACTTACAAACAAAAGGTAACCTAACATGAAAAGAAGAAACACTTGCATAAATTAGCTTGCATCAATCTTCTCTTTTCCCTTTCCTGTAACAACAGCCAGAAGAAAGTTCTGGTGAGCTGTGAGGCTCAGCAAGTAATGCAGAATTAATTAGCAATTAAAATAGTATAACATGAATGAATTATAACATTGAAACATTACAAGTCTTGATCAATATTATGCTTTGCTATCTTTTGAATCTTTGTTGAATATAAATTTTATGTGAAAGATTTGGCTATATTTTCATAACATTATTCAATGGAGCCCAGGTAAACCTGACATTATCGCCATCGAATTACATAGAGGTCCCTTTTGCCTCTTTTGGGGTCCCTTTTGCCCCACCTGCTATGCAGGTTTCATAATTCTCTGGGGTCCCTTTTGCCCCACTTATCATATAGTTCTGATATGGGAACCCTTTTGTCCCAACTACAATGATAAGGTATACATTATTCATAGCCAAACTTTACATTAATTTAGTATTCAACATTATTTCATAATTCATATCATATCAATCTTCATTATCATTCATGACATATCTTGTGTAAGACTAATATACATAAGTTTTTTTTCAAGAATAGTACCTTAGAAAACTTTCCAATGACCTTACAAAACATTGACTTGAAATTATATCATAACAAAGATATAAACATCATGTCATATTTAAAGGTGTGAAGAAAACATTCTAAATTAAAACAAATGAAAAATAATATATAATCTTATTTAATCATTAATCTTTGCTTTACTTACCTTGTTGACGGGTTGCTTCTTCCAAACTTTCACTTCTTATTCTTCTTCAACTCTTACTTTCCAAAATATCACACCAAAACCACTGTTCCTTCAAATTACTTCAAACTAAAATTTCATCATACAATTCTAAATTAATCACATAAAAATCTTGGTTATTGATCTCTAATAAGTTCATTAATAAAATTCTAATCATTTCACTTACCTTCAGTTTTTTTTCTTCCTTCAATGTTACAACAGAATTCTCTTCAGCCCCTTCAGCCGATCTCTGTTACAAGGCAGTAGTTTTCTTTCCAAATTCCGCTGAAAAGCATTCAGCCGAATGCTTAACTGGAATTTTATTCCTATTTTTGTCGCAGCAACTACTTCTATGGCCGAACAAAGCAATTGTGAAGGAATCACAGTGCCGTTCCTTTCTCTAGCAAGGCACTTTACCGAATCATGCCCTATCCAGTACACTAAAAGGTACCTTGAATTGCATTAATTCCTCTCCCGAACTTCCTCTGTTGCCTTCCGATTTTCAGAGAATATCTAGCCTAATAACTACTCGAGAGGTTCACCACTCTCAAATAACTGATTTTATCCATTTGGCTTAACGTAACACTGTTGTTTCTTACCTTTCTTATCCACACAGCACACACTTCTTTTATTTTATTGTATATAGTAGGATGCGGGAATGAGGCCCCACTGTAACTGCATTCTCATATTCCAACCCTTTGGAAGCACTGTTTCAGAATTAAATATATAAGGAATTAACTTTACTTAATAATAATACTAAAATCTCTTAACAGTAATTAACTATTAAGTAATTATTAATTTATTTAAGAGTTTTTAAAACTTATTTAATCGAAAAAGAATTAAATTTTGTACCAGTAAAATTGGATATTACAGGCTTGCCCCTATGGGATGTCTGTACCCCAGAAATAAAATAAACCCCACTCAACCAAACATTGAGTGGGGGAATCTCTGTAAAAAAATTATAAATTTTATAGTTGAGTCCATAAGGAAATGATATTTTTACCCTTCGGGGTATATGTCATGTTCTTATGACGTATTCGATTATAAAATATGCAATCCATTTGAGGATACAAAAATTCTCCAACACCTGACATTACCCTCAGGGGAAATCTGATTAATTACAATCTGACTTAAGAAAAGTGGAATTCTACAGCTGCAAAGCAGGATTCATGCATTCGTGTCATTTTTCATGAGCTCAACACTTTTATAAAGGTTCCCCCAATTATGTCATTTTCTCCTAAATTTTGAGTTAGTGGTTGATGAGGCTAAAATAGTAATGAGCTCAACACTTTTACATTGATATTGGCCATAATATAATCAAATAAATCAATATTTTTATCTATCTAGGAGAAGTAACTACTCTATTTAACGAGCTTGCCTATTTTATTATTTCTTTTACTTTCAAAGGCAGTTAAAATGAATTATGATATGGCTAACTTGTTAATGGTGATTGATGCTGAAGTTTATCATCAGGATGTGATTAACACATATTGAAGGTAATGTTGATAGTGTACTTTTTCTAGAAATGTATTCCAACCATTCTATCGGCCTAATCTTCCTCATGCAACATGTTATCACCCATATTGAGTAGTAGCACATAGAAATCTTCTAATTTCTCCTATTGACCTATTATTGCTTGAGTGCTCCCTCTTTAAGAACATGATCCACCTATATAAAAGCATTAGTATAAGAATAATATTTCCAACTTTTCTCTCTTACCTTCTCCTAAACCGCATCTTTATGAATGATTATTGTTTCCCTCACAATTGTTAGATCAATGTGAAGTGCCTTTTGAATCATTATGATCAGTAAAAATTGATGATGGTTGTGCAAGAGGTTCCCCTCTATAAACATCAGAGGTTTTATGGGGGACCTTGAGATTGGCAGTTTCATTTGACATCTGATTAAAAACATTTAGACCATTAGTTAGATTTGAGAAAGCACCCAACAACATTTTAGGCTTTGATTGAGATAGCTTTCTTACTGCTTCTTAAAGTAGCTTTCTAGTACAAGTTTTTTTTTTTGTACTAAAAAGCTTATTTAAGAAGCAGTAAAGAAGCCGTCCCAAACGAACTCTTAATCTTCTCTCATTGTTGGCTTATATTGATGCATGAGATTCTATTTCCAAAGGATCTTCTATTGCTTCTCTCCAATTCCTTAATATAAACATATTTATGAATCTTACAGGTTGAGATTAATGCTTTGTTGCCAATATACTAACTATTCCTTTCTTGGTTGACTCTATGTTCACTTAAGCATAAATTTCAATGCACTAAACTACTCTCATGGGTTATCAGACAACAGGTATATCCTACATGCAAAAATTCTATTGTCGAACTATTTGTCAAATAATCATTTTGCTACAAAGAGCTGCCGGAACTCTGAAATATTAGCAATGATACTTTCTTTGCTATGTTTAAGTTATTTTTTTTGTGTGACTTGAACATAAATAAAGTAAACGTGTTCTTTAGATTAAAAATAATGTTTTTTTTTTTTTTCAGTTTTCTGACTTTCGACTAACTGAATGCATTCTCAACCTTTGTTCATGGTATTGAAGGTGGACATTTGCACTTGTCATTATTTATTTTGCGGTACACTTCTGCAACTTTCTCATATTGTTATTTTCTGTATCCATTTTGGTAATCATTAAAATAATTTTTGTACCAATTTTTGTTGTATTGCTTGTAGATTGGTACTATGGCATTTGCTCATGGTTGTTGGACCTATTCAAAGCAACCTATTTCTGAAAACAAGGAGACAAGTTGCCTCCTTTGAGGAGACGTTGAACAATGTCATGATGCAGAGCAGACTTAGCTCTTTCAGGTGTCAAGGACTGGGATAGTGATACATTCTCAATTTATCGTGGTGAACAGATGCATAAAAGAGTGCATGAAGAAAGAACGGGTCTATGGGGCCATTCCATGCAAATTGTCTATTAGGTTTACCCTGTCTCTCATAAATCATCCATTTGTCTTAGGCTTATTCTAATTTTTCTTTTTTGTCTCTATGGAACCTCATGCCAATCCTATAATCTGTAGAAATAATCACTTTTTTCCTTTATGTACCTTGGAACAAAAAGGAAACTCTTGTAGGTGCCTTAATTTTTTGTCCACTTCCATTTTATGTTAATATCTCTTGATTATCCTGCTCTAATGTTCTGATTACATATTGGTTGATGTTTAATTCAAGTAAGCCATCCTCATTATTTATGATCATATTTAACTAGTAAAAGTTTTGCTTTTTGGCAGACGAGTGCAGGAGCTGTGATTTTAACGGATGTTGTCTTTTGGAGCCTTCTCGTACCATTCATGTCTAATGTGCACTTCAGGGTGAATTTGGTTTGTATTACTTATCCAAGTCTTCTTTAGCTATGTAAGCAAGGCTATTAGCTTGTCTTTTCTTCCATGGTGGTCATTTTGGAGAAATCAACTTCTTTATTTAATTGACTATAGAAGTTACAAAAGAGGAAGTAATTACAGAAACTGGCATTAATTTTTTCAGCTGGAAAACTTGAACATAATGTTGGATGCATTAATGGAGTTATTATTCCCTTATTTCATTTTCGTTCTTCACTGAAATTGGGGAAGGACAGTTACAGCTAAAAATACCAAATCTCTCATTTTTTTTGTTCTATTGTAGCCCTCCAAAACTATCGAAGTGCCCGAAGAGAATGTGATGGATGAAGATCTGTTGTTTCTCTTCTTCACTTGAACTTTGTTCGGGAAGAACTACAGGAATAAACACTTTAGCATCAATATAATCTAAATCTTATCTCATTGGAATAAACAGTTTAGCTTCAATATAAGCTAAATCTTAACGTGAGCTCATTTAATTATGGAAATCGAGAATGTGATACTTTGCAGGAACTTGTCTAAAATTTAGTTCTAGTTAAGTCTTTTTATAAGATTTATTTAACATGATAACAATATTCCACAGATAATGGCCTGCTTGTACTCGCTAAATGCCATCTTTCTTCTTGTTAACTCTGCACTCAGTAGTCTGGTAAACCTAGGTACCAATACTTCACTCTGCAATCCATTGTATGTTCTTTTTTGTTTCTTTACTTTTTTTTTTTTTTTTGCTTACTTCACTCATTCCAGCCTTTTCCTTTCTTCGGAATGGCTTACTTTGTTCTCTGGAGCTGTATCTATGTAACTTTCCAATGGATTCTGCATGACTGTGGCCTTAAATGGCGAGCAATAATTCTAAAACATTATAGCTTGTTGGTACATAACCATCTTTTTCCATTCCTTTTATGATCTCTTCTTTATCCTGTCTGTTAATCTCTTCTGTTTGTGATTACTCTTCAGGTGGCCTTACCCTTTTATGGATCTTTCAACTCCATTGGCACTGCTGTGGTAAGCATCAGATCTCTTATGCACGTTCAGGTCTTCATAAAGCACTCATAGGTTACTTCTAACTGCAGGTATTTGGCCATGGCCTTGATTCAAATCCCCTGCTTTAGCATATTTTACCTGATTTCTAAAGCAAAGAACTCATATTTCCCTAAAGTTTTTCCCACTGCATATAGAGCTATTCTTTTGTGAACAGAATGGTAGAATGTTTTCCTTCACTATAGCCCTTGAAGCGTAAAAATCTCTGCTTAAAAAAATGATTACCCTCTTAGAAGACTTGATTTTTATGAACTGATGTCAAGCCTCTGTAGCATTTGGGATTATTTTTAGTCATTATTTATTATTTATTATTTTATTTTACTCATATTTTAATAAAATAAAATTTTATTTGATATCTTAAAAATATTTTATTTATATTGAATATTGAATAAGTTGATTTAAGCAACAGTGGTAGCAATCACTGGCAGGGGACGATAGTGATGGGCCAGGTGATAATAATAACAATAGTTGCCGATGGTAGTAGTGGTAGGAGGTGGTGATAGTTGGTAGTGATTGTCTTTTTTTTTTTTCCTTCTGGGAAAATTAAGGCATGATAGTTGTTTTTAAAAAGAAAAATTTTAAGGAGCTTAATTGAAAATAAATTAAGAGATAGGAGCATACAACAACAACGACATCAAGCATTTATCCCACTATGTAGGGTTCGCTACATGAATCATTTTTCTTCATTATGTCCTATTAAGAGTTAAATTCTCATTTACATTTAATAAAAAATGACATTTTTAATACTTTCTAATCAAGTCTTTTTAGGTATTCTTCTATCTTTCTTAACGTATGACAAATCTAATTTCACAATGTAACCCAATAGGATTGCTATCGTGTTAATCAATAGTTGTACCAATAGATGGCAGGGGATGATAGCGATGGGCAAGGTGATAATGATAGCAATAGTTGCCGAAGGAAGCAGTGGCAAGGGGTGGTGATAGTTAGTAGTGATTGCTATTTTTTTTTTTTTTTTCCTTCTTGGAAAGTTAAGGCATGATAGTTGTTTTTAAAAAGGAAAATTTTAAGGAGCTTAATTGAAAATAAATTAAGAGATAGGAGTATACAACAACAATGACATGAAGCATTTATCCCAATATGTAGGATTGGCTACATGAATAATTTTTCTTCATTATGTCCTATTAAGAGTTAAATTCTCATTTACATTTAATAAAAAAATGGCATTTTTTAATACTTTCTAATAAAGTCTTTTAAGTATTCTTCTATCTTTCTTAACATATGACAAATCTAATTTCACAACATAACCCAATAGGATTGTTATCGTGTTGAGCTATGACTTGAAAATCCTAAGATATAGTTTTAGAATGTTTCAGATTCTCTTACAATATTCATTTTAAATAAACAAAAACTATGGAATTATAAAACACCGAGTGTATTGAAAATAAACTTATATACAAAATTTTTTCATTTTATCAAAATGTATATACTACAGCATATGACTATCGACAAAAACTATAAAATGGAATAATAAACTATTTATGATAGTACAAAAAATAAAATAGAGAAATGTTTATTCACTTAGATTTGATTTTGAACTATTAATCAAAAGGTTGCTTCCCTTTTCATGATTCCAAAAATTAGAAGTAAAATTATAATTAGCTACAATAGCTTTAGTAGGCTATAAAATTTTATCTATATTTTCAAATTATTTTATTAAATATTTTTTAGAATATTTAAAAATAGTTAAATACAATATAAGGAATCATTGTATTGAATAAATTAATAAGAATATATCAGTTATCCAATTATTTAAATAATAATACTGAAACGATAAATAAACTAAAATTCATATCGTAGAGCATGTCATATCGTAAAGCAATTAATATCATATTTCTCGATCACGCATAGAATCCCAAATAATTCTAGCAATTTATGACTTTGTATTTATAACACCAAAATATGTTTGGAGGAACCAGAACATGACTTACAGACATAAAAATATGATTTTTTTAGCAACCAAAATATGAATTATAAGCATCAGAAAATTTTCGGCTATAGAAATAATCTTAAAGAATTTTAGCCTCTTATATCTCTCAGTAGTCATAACTCAATCACATAAGCACATATTTCATCACATTTTAAAAGTTAAATCATAATTGATTACATGTCAAAATTTCACAATATTTTACAATGGTAGGCAATAAAAATTTCTACAGGATAAAATTATCAAGGATTGTTTTTTATTCAATTAAAATATCACAAGTTTTAAAATATCCTTTATAAAATTTTTAGAATATACTCCAAATATTCATAATCTCAATCTTTATAAAATATAAAAAGTTAGTGGTGAAAGCTTTACCAGTTAAAAGTTATCCTTGTTTTTTGTTAAGAGAAATATTATTTTAATTAGAAAATAAAAAAAAATCGTATTTTTTTATAATTAAGATAGAAATAATGTAGCCTAGGTTAGTTCAAATAATTTTCCCAATTGGGCCAATGCCTAAAAATGACCTAGAATGACTCAAAATTCTCTTTTTCCTCTCCAAAACCTCTCTCTTTCTATTTCCTCACGGCTAGCTTGCTCAAGCAAATGAATCAAAGAATGGATTTTATTTTAATTTAAAGTGATGTTAGTGGCCTTGCATTGTAGTGCTACTACCGGGTATTGCGATGCTAGTTCAAATGTCAAAATTTAGAGTCAAGAACACTGCGATGTCATTATTTCGTTATTGGGAGCAGTGTAGTGTCGCGATGCTCGGACACCCAACATTTGGGCACTTCAAAAGTAAAATTTTTAGATTTTGCAAAAATTTATTCCAAACACTTTTGAAGTAATAAAATACTCTCAATGACATGTAAATGGGTTTAAAACAAAAAATAAAAATAAAAAAATTTAAAACAAAAAATAAAATACTCTAGAACACATCCAACTTTTTCAAGTAATAAAATACTCTCAATGACATGTAAATGGGTTTAAAACAAAAAATAAAAATAAAAAAATTTACCTTTTCCACTTAAGTTAGAACAGTCCAAACCAAATGACTAAATATGGAGGTGTCACAACTTCTCTCCTCATAAAAAATGTCATCATCGACATTTCAAAACTCATATCTCATATCACATAAATAGATCATAATACAATTGTCTCATTGTTGACTAATTAAAAAAAAAAAAGAATGAAAAAAATTAGAAAAAAAAAAGATACAAAGCAACGCATCTCTTCCAAGTTGCCCCACACCGAGCAGTTGAGTGTCGAATGAAGAATCGTTTCGCATAGTAACTTACATCGGACAATCCAAAATGATAAAAAGGAAGAGATCTAGAGAAAAAGAAGAAGAAGAAGAAGGGGGGGGTGGAGAGAGAGAGAGAGAGAGAGAGAGAGAGAGAGAGAGAGAGAGAGAGAGAGAAGAAGAAGAAGAAGAGGAAGGAAGGAGAAGAGAGATATATATATATATATATATATATACATATATATAGAGATATATATAGATATATATAGATATATATATATATACATAAACAGAGAGAGAGAGAGAGAGAGAGAGAGAGAGAGAGAGAGAGAGAGAGAGAGAGAGAGAGAGAGAGAGAGAAGAAGAACCTGTAGTAGATATATTTATTAATTATTTAGCCCCCTTTATTGCCCTATATGAGCATGGTCACCTACATAAGATTAAATTAATATAAATCATCCCTAACCTAGGGGTAAATCTGACGCACAATCAACCATCAATCCGCAAAATATAGTAAAAGTAAATAAACACTCACATCAAACATTTCAATCACAACATGCAATAAAATCTTGAAAATCCGACACCCATTAGAAAAGTAAACATTGGCCTAGCCTAGATCTAGAATCAGTTGTCCTAACAAATCATCTAAAGTATATGTAGTAGGTCGTGTGGCTAGGGTTGATCCTAAACTGGGTTTTTTGTTGAGATTGTCTAATGTTTGAGTTTGTTAAAGTTCAAAGGGGAGATTTATGTTTGAATTTAAATATTAATGTATTAAAGCATGATTAACGGTATGTTTTAATTGATAAATGATTACTAGCTTTGTTGCTCACCGAGGCCGTGAAGTTTATTTCACCTTTCTTGGGGCTAAGTTAATAGGCTCATAGGCCTGGGTTACCTAGTAACAATCAGGGTTGGTTAAGTTGATTACGTTGGTAAGAAATCAAGGGTTGAATAGTCTTAATTAATCTGATTAATTATTGATTTTAAAAGTTAAATTAGTTTATGTTTTTATGGACCTTCGAAAGGAACACTATTGTGCGAGGGGACAGAGTGTAGAGGGTACGACCGCACCATCCCGAAGGATGGAATGATTGCAGGCCTTCACGCTCTTCACCCACACCTTGATGGGTAATAATATGCATGACATAATCGAAGTAACAAGGTTTCCCCCACCTGATACATCAGTTCGAGTGAGGTTTATTTGATGTATGATTTCATTTCCCATTGACGCAAGCCCCCGTGGTTAATTACAGATTAAGTCGGGGCCAAATAAGACTTTCGATTAAGGATTCTACATTATTCTTTCAAATAGGATTGGCACATAGGGAGGAGACTAAGAAGTTCCTACTCAAAAGAAAGGAAATGTTTAACTTGGCTCAGTCAACATGTATGGCTCAAATCATCATCCGGAGGGATTGAAGTAGTGACAAGAAATTGGAGAATCAACTACATTTCTTGCAACAGGTACTGAAGACCCATACACACCTTTCTTTGGCATGCTGGGGTTGAAAATTTCACGGTCACGATGTCCTCATACGAGGGCACCTACCATACACACTTTTCTCTAGCGTGGCGGGAAACCCAGTTTTCCGTAGTTTTTCCCTAAACGGGGGAGATGCCAGGAGCATGGTTTAAAATTGCGCAATATGAGGCTCTCCTTGAGGCCCGCCTTTGCGAAATTCCATTAAAAAATGTCTCGATGCTTACGCCTCGAGTTTTTTTTATGAGGCTTACGCCTCAACTTGGTTGTCCTCGCCTCCTTGACATGAGGCTTACGCCTCACGCTATATATACTAAAACTTACATAAACTTGAAGTAAATGTCTGACATTGGAATCTATAGGAGAAGAGGAAGGGGAGAGAGCAGTTCACCATAATGATGATTCAAATGAAGAACCTCTTAATGATGACAGTGCTGATGACTTATGAGTTCTTATGTGATATGTCATTGCTATTTATTTTTGGAAATTGGAATTATATGTTAATGAAAAGAATACTGGGATCTAGGAAAGATAGAATTTTGAGTTGAATTATATTTCATTTTGTCTTATTATTAAGATATTTTGATTTCACTTCATATCTTATGATTTTTTATGTTTTATATTATTCACTCATTAGTACATAAAAAATTTATCATTTTATGTTTACGCTATCTTTTGATTTTGAGGCTTAGACCTCAAAACGCCTTCAGGCTTACGCCTCACCTCACGAATGAAAAACGCATCAATACCTGAATACGCAATCTTAAACATTGGCCAGAAGGTTGCCAAAATTTCAAGTGAACATAAGACTGCACCTAGATTTGATTGAACACAATAAAAGATTTAATTTGGACTCAAATGCACTTGAATGTGAACTTGAACATAACTCAAACTCAAATGAATAAACTATAAGACTTGGACTTGAATGATGAAATTAAATTAAATTTGATCATAATGCCAAGGAACTTGAACTCAAATGAATTACAGGGGACTTAAATTGAAGTAAATACAAAGAACTCGAAGAAGACCTAAATAATTGAAGCTTGATCTTGAACCATAACTTGAATGAAAAGATAGAGCAAAGACTTGATTTGAACAGAATGTAGTAATACTTAGACTTGCATGAACCGCGGGCAACCAAGCTTTGATTCGATAAATTCACACTCACATAAAGATGCAAATGCTAATGAATGATTTAATGAATAAATGACTTATGATATTTACAATGACCTTCTTGTAAATGACAAAGAGAAACTTGTAATTACTAACCATAGGTTGAAAACTTGTGGCGGACAGAATAACACACCTACAAGCGAGGATGTGAACCTATCACACATATAACAGTTCATTTACAAGAAGCTATAGAGAGCTTATGAATATTTGTGGATGATCTTAAAAGACAATGAAGATTAATTAACCTATAACATTCGAACCATTGCAAGCAGATACATCAAGCAATAGAGGAGCTTCATTGCATATAATAAAATATCCACGAATGATAGCAATTGTGTGTGGTAATATACCCATGACAGAAGAACTTAAAGGCATACGAACAGGTGTGGCAAGCCATCTATAAGCAGAATACAACACATCAATAAGATAAAGAAGTCCTTATGATTCATCATGGGAAATCTTCCACGCATGCAATATTTAGACTACAAGTAGGAGGGATTCTCTACGAACACATCAACATGCTTATGAGTAGAACTCAGAGATGTGAGACAAAGGCAATGACACTCCAATCAGTATGCTCATAATAAAAAATATGAAGCTTCCAGTAAACATTAAATACCCTAATACCCATCTAAATGCAAATGCCAGTGAACAACACAAGAAGATGCACCTATCTCCTACAAGCAGGGGGAATTCAACATGTGTTGAACTGAAGGAAATGACGTCTTTGAATAATTCAAGAAGAATGCAGCTTTCATGCAGTTAATACTATTCAGCTGTAGGCAAATACACTAATCTGCCACGGACAAAGATAGAAGATGCATAACAAATTCAAATACCCACTGGTCATTGCAGTAGATTTGTTGTGTAAAGAACAAGTTGTTTACGAGCAAGGGTAGATAATATGCAACAAATACAAATATCTATTAATCATCATAAAAGACCCCTTGTGCACTTGACTTTTCATCTACAGGGTAAATACAAAAGAGAAATGTGGTAGATATGAGCTCCCACAAACTTCTGTAGAAGACCCGTTATACTTCCAATATGTTTTCCATAAGCAAAATGCAAGGGACTACGACAAATGCAACTAGCCATATGCTAAATCAGGAGATTCGTTAGTGCACTACAATTCACCTATAAAAAAAATTAGTGCACGACAGTCTACTTGTACAAAGCAGCAAATAACTCAATCCACAAGCTGCTACAACACGCCACCGGATCCGTAACACTCGTATTAGCGGACAGAAGGCATTTACAAATATTTCTATAATACTCCTGCACGTGCACCGTAATTTGTATACACATAGGTGCACAAAAGGGGTAAATGTATAATACACCTGCATGAGCCCCAAAAAGCATGTTATTGGCACACACGTGACTTCTAGGGGTGCTGTGCGGATCGATAAATTTGAACGCGATCCTCCTAAGAAATTAAATAGGAGTCGCCAAGGTTTAATAAATAATTATAAAATGTCCCCAAACACCCGCATTGGCCCTGGGGAGAGTGTTATTGGAACACACTTGACGTCTAAGGATGTTGAACGGATCAATAAATTTGAACTCGATCCTCCTAAGTGGGTAAATAGGAGTCGACAAGGTTCAACAAATAATTACAAAATGCCCTCCAAACACCTGCATGGGCCCCGACGAGCATGTTATGGGTACACACGTGACATTTATGGATGTTGCACGGGTCAATAAGTGAATTTAAGTTTGAACCTAATCCTTATATACGGATCAATAGGAGTTGAGAGGGTTCGAATCATTAAATAAATATATGATTGGAGTGACCGATATATTCATTTTAATACATTTATATTAGGCCTTCAAGGCGTATAATCAAGATAATTCACTTATAAAGGCACAAAGCCTACGAGGAATCCGATTCTCGGTCAATAACTTGGTCGAGTTGACAAGGTTCAATCCATGAATGGAAATAACCCCAACACCCTGATGATGGTCGCGTTAAATTCAATTCTCAACCGGAGGGGTTTCATTCCAAACATTTCAAATGCACTCAAATACCCATAAAATTGAAAGCTCCTAAAAATCTACAATTCCAAAAGTTTAAAATATTTAAAATTGAAATAATTCATCAATGCTTAAAGCAAACTTCATCCATCCTTCGCAACAGTTTGCCGAGTTGAACAATTTGAAAACTACTTCAGCTCACAAAGAGCTAAATGTCAACTTGAAAATATCACTATGATACATTCTCAAATAATCTCCTGCTAGTAAGGATGTAATACGTGTCCTCTAACCGGCAATTTTGGCATCGCAGGATAAACGATTATGACCCTAGGCCCTCTGAAACGAGTGGTTTTGCCGCTAAATGGCACCACGAAATACCGGTTATGACCAGAGCCAATACGTTCCTTAGTGGTATTAAATTCTTGAGACATGAATTAATAGGATATGATTGATAGGGCACAAAGCCCTCTGTAAGCTAAGGTGGATTCAAATTTTTTCCCTTAGGAAAAAATCCATCCTAGGTCCATAAGGTACTATTTCAACCCATGGCTTCCAACAAGGATCCTTCTGTCAGGTTAGGTCGACTACCTACTCTGACTAAGTAGACTTGGGACCACGATGACCCGGGATGACGGAACCATGAGATGTTGATCGGGTCCATCATCCATTCCCATACCATCCGCTTTAAGTGCAAGATGGTGAAATTTCTAAATTAAATATCAAAATTTTCAACCTTTCCAAATGCCCAAATTCAAATCCAATTCCAAAATCCTAACCTATGCTGCTACTATATGCCAGATAATATTCTTTATGTATCTGATTGATGACTAGCCTTAATCGAAAGTTCTCTCATGTGATCGGGAGGGGTAATTAACTATAGGGGATTGCGCCTATAGGAAACCAGAACTTAGATCATAAAGTCTTTGCAAAATGAGGGTGAAATCTCTGGGTAGTGTCTTATTTACAAACCCATCTGCCTTCCCAAAATTTATCTCGAAACTTAATTCCGTTAAAACTCCCTCGCCAAAGGAAAGCAAATAGTCAAGTGGAGGCCGGGGCTGAATTTTTGGAGCCTACTTTCTCCTTCTTAATAAATCTTGCATTGATTAACTTTTAAACTTCAGATATTACTTATTGTTCAATAAAATATTAAGTTGTGTTCATCGATGTGCTTGTTTAATCGAAGTCATCCCTGGATGAACTCAAGCATATGAATTACAATGGCTGGAGAGAATTTGAGCTAGAGAAAGAGTCATTGCGTCATTTATATTATCTAAAGTTTCTATGCATAGTTTGTTAAGGGTTTTAATGTCCTTTAAAAAGAGAATTAGATTCAAGGTTATTTATCATCAAACAAACATAAAGTAGTAAAGCAAACACCCGATATATATATATATATATATATATATATATATATATATATATATATATATATATATATATATATCTAATACCCCATATATATATATATGATTATATTTTTATTGATTGCTTTTTGAGCTTTACCTCTAGTCCAATTTGATGGCGTTAAACCTTGGCTATCAATTTTGTTTACAAAATCAGAGTACCAGACAAAATGGAGTTCCACTTTTTCATCCATAAATGGATCATTGAATTATAGTACCATACAAATGGGAGTTCCACTTTTTCTTATAATTTTTCAAACTTATTTACTTAATTTTGATTGATTTTAACTCAAAAGACTTTGATTCAAATTTGAATTTTGAATTTTGAGCTTGATTTGATAGGTTTTGATTTTGGACTTGAATTTGTAATAATATATTTGAAGATTTTGAATTTTAAGAGACTTTATTAAGTTTTAATTTTTATTTACATCACGCATAATATTTCTTGAGGTACCACCAATTAGATAAGAATTTTTCTTTTCCTTAGGATATGACGTGGTATGAAGGATAGGCGAATCATTGTTTGAGAAATATTAAAGATATTACTTTCAATCAATTATGTTTATTTTAGTTTCTATAGAGTTATTTCAAGTTACATCATTTGTTTGATCATCACCATATATATATATATATATATGAAAGACACTTAATATTTCATTATTGATTTCTTAGCTCCTAATGTATTAAAATAGAAATCATATAGTGTAAGAGGTATAAGATCCATTGCTTTGCCATTAGAAGAAACTACAACTTTATTGTTTATATTTCTATTTTTATTCTTGAGGCCTCTTTTTGAACTGCAGAAGACTGGCCAATTGATCTCTTCTTAGGTTCTTGATTAAGAACTTTATTCTTGACTTCCTCTTTAGGAGCAGCTAGATCAACCAGTAGGGGACTATACACTCTTTGAGATACTTGAACAGTTGAATGATAAAATTTATTTAAAATTTTCTTAGATGATTTGGATAAAAATATATCCCTATCATCACCAAATTTTGAATTTAAGATTAATATGTAAGGCTCACCAATCACGCATTTAGTAGATCATTGACTGTAATTAGCTAAATATTGCTTGGGTATCACAACTGGTCCAACATTGATGTTTCTTTCATGCCAATATTTAAAAGTTATTCAATCCTTTAACTCAAGACTGATCATCCGATAATAAGAGATATATCTAATCTTCTAGACTTTTCCATTGAGGAAGTTTGAAATTTGATTTCTTTAGAAGATTTTTAAAGATTTTCATAATAACTTCTCTTTTGAATTAATAACTCTTACTCATTAAAGCTTCCAACTTCTCACTTTCCTCTTGAGGGGTAAGATTGGAATGATATTTAAATTATGGACTAGGTGGTCTATTGTATTATTGATACTATGATAGATGACTTATTTTTGGTTTAATTTATGTTAGTTGTTTCCCTTTATCAATTGGAGATACTGACCCAAACTTCTTTTTCAACACTTTCTAAGGTTTTACTTTTTGATTTCTATAAGAGACTGATCTTTCATTAAAGAAATATAAAACTTTTCTTGTTTAAGAATAAAGGATTTACTCATTAACTTCTCAAAAATTTTGACTATGAACCCTTTCAAAAAGAGAGAAATTGGACCACGAATATTCTTTAAAGAATTTTTATAACTTGATGTTCATGGAGTTGTGGACCATATTTCATACTGATGTTCCTCCACCATATGATATAGTCAACTAGTGATGTAGACAAGGGGGTGTCAACACAAGTCCAAAATAAATCATATTTTTGGCTTCCCTTGAGTCTAGTAGTTCATCATATTTGAGCTAAACTTTTAGTTCATTTAAGAGCTGGGCTTTAGTTCATTTATTGAACTAAGGGTTAGCTCATTATGAGCTAACATTTTTGTTCATTTATTATCTTTTAATTATTGTCTTTTATGCTTTTTTATGTTTGTTTTAAAGTTTGTCTCTTGGAATTCCAAACCGGCCTTTGGAATTCCATGATTTCTTTTTCCCATGGTGGCTCCTTGTATTCCACCATGGTTTTATTTGTTTGCCTCTTGGGATCTCACGACTGGGCTCCTTCTTCCGTTACCGTCCCTCATTTCCCGTGGCCGTGGCTCTCGGTCCGTACGGTTCCCCACGTCTCCCGTGGCTGTCTCCTTGGTTCCTAGTTTGGGTGTTTAACCGTGTGCTTGGGGGGGGGGGGGAGTTTTCTATGTGTTTAATGCTTTGAATTAAGTGTTAAATTAATGTAAGGTGTCTTTTGGTCTTCCCCTTTCATACCTATAAATATGAGGGGTTAGGTATTGTTTGAAATAGTTGAATGAAATTTGATTTTTGGGAAAAATCTGTTAACCTGCGGGTTGCTTGGAAATCCTGCGGGCTCTTTTCACCCTTCTTTCTCATCCCCTCCAGAAATCCCGCGGGCTCTTTCCAACCTTTCTTCTCGGGCTTCTAATCTCTTTCGTCTCTCCGCAAGTGCCACTCCATCTGTATCATTCTTCTCTAAGTGAAGCAACTTTAGGGTGTCGTCTTTTAATTTTAAGTTTGCAAGTCATCGTCGTTGTAATTTTGTCTTTTTAGTTTTCTTTAATTTGTAAGAGCTTGTTCTTTCCCTTTTCTTGTTGTTAGTCAATTTCGTTGGTAGAAGTCCGTCGTGTCCTTTGCGATCGAGAGATATAGGTTCCCCTATATTTTTTGACCGCATCATTTGGTATCAGATCAAGTTAGGAAGTCCTAGGATTTAGTTGTCAAATTTTATTTTGGTTGTCAAGTTTTTGTTTTTTCAAGTCAAGTATGAGTTTGTCGAGTTTGTCAAAGAGTCTTATTTTGTGTCTTAAGTTTTTAGATTGAGTCTTGTAATTTTTTTATTGAGTCAAAAATGGAAAATCCCAAAAATATGGCATCATTCATGGAGGAAAGCGAGCAACATGATCCTAATGTCCCACTACCGTTGGACAGGTGGATTCCTACAGAAGGTGACTCAACGGATCCACTTCAAGCTCGACTCTACAAACTGCAATATCATATGTTCCTATGTGATAAAAAATTTGAGAAATACAAAAGGTATCTGCAACAACAATTTGAAAAAGAACAGGAAGAAATTCTGAAAAGGTTTGGTGAAAAACTCAAGGTGATCGATGAACTGTATGCACCGCCTCAAGAGAATCAACAACAAATAATTCATCAGGAGCTGAATTCGCAAGAAGGGGAGTCTGATGTAGACAGGGGGGGGGGGGGGTCAACACAAGTCCAAAATAAATCATATTTTGGCTTCCCTTGAGTCTAGTAGTTCATCAAATTTGAGCTAAACTTTTAGTTCATTTATGAGCTGGGCTTTAGTTCATTTATTGAACTAAGGGTTAGATCATTATGAGCTAACATTTTAGTTCATTTATTATCTTTTAATTATTGTCTTTTATGCTTTTTATGTTTGTTTTAAAGTTTGTCTCTTGGAAATCCAAACCGGCCTTTGGAATTCCAAGATTTCTTTTTCCCATGGTGGCTCCTTGTATTCCACCATGGCTTTATTTGTTTGCCTCTTGCGATCTCACGGCTGGGCTCCTTCTTCGTGACCGTCCCTCATTTCCCGTGGCCGTGGCTCTCGGTCCGTGCGGTTCCCCTCGTCTCCCGTGGCTGTCTCCTTAGTTCCTGGTTTGGGTGTTTAACCGTGAGCTTAGGGGGGAGTTTTCTATGTGTTTAATGCTTTGAATTAAGTGTTAAATTAATGTAAGGTGTCTTTTGGTCATCCCCTTTCATACCTATAAATATGAGGGGTTATGTATTGTTTGAAATAGTTGAATGAAATTTGATTTTTGGAAAAAAATCTATTAACCTGCGGGTTGCTTGGAAATCCTGCGGGCTCTTTCCACCCTTCTTTCTCATCCCCTCCGGAAATCCTGCGGGCTCTTTTCAACCTTTCTTCTCGGGCTTCTAATCTCTTTCGTCTCTCCGTAAGTGCCACTCCATCTGTATCCTTCTTCTCTAAGTGAAGCAACTTTAGGGTGTCGTCTTTTAATTTTAAGTTTGCAAGTCATCGTCGTTGTAATTTTGTCTTTTTAGTTTTCTTTAATTTGTAAGAGCTTGTTCTTTCCCTTTTCTTGTCGTTAGTCAATTTCGTCGGTAGAAGTCCATCGTGTCCTTTGCGATCGAGAGATATAGGCTCCCCTATATTTTTTGACCGCATCAACTAGACTTTCATCGACTTTCTATTTCTCTACTACTAGATCCCCTTCCGTGACATGTTGATATGCTCCAAGAAACCTTTTGGTGAATATCTATTCTAATTCTAGAAATATAAGCACTAATCTATTAGGTGTCACAATGTATCATGAAAATATGATGTGTCATAGACTATTTACAAAATGACTAAACATTAGAGCTTTTCTACCTCCTACGTTATAATAACTTGCTCTTAAATGTGCTAAATGTTGCTTTGGATTCCCCATTCTATCAAAGCCTTTAAATAATGGCAGCACGAATCCTTTAGGGAAAAGAACCAAGTTATATTCTTATGAATAGGGTCTACCCCAAAGAATAGATGAGGTACCCTTAGACTGTGCTAAAGCCTCCTTGACTTATTGTTCTAACATCTATTTGATATCTACTACCTGTGTTGTTTCCTTTTCCAACATCATTGCCTTAAATTTTTTTTTAACAACTTCTTTAGGTTTACTAGAATGCTGAACTTATTCAATTGGAATAGAATGTTTCTGAGTTCTGATGAAAGGAACCCAATTATTTTGGAGGGCCACCAATGTAGCCATAAGTTCTTCCTATTTATTTTCCATTTGACCTATTCTTCATCTTTCTAACATAGCTAATCTTAAAGTCTACTAGTATATTAGGAACCTACTCTTTATCCTCTTCTTCCTCTTCTTTATTTTCAGCCTCTAATAGATTTATTTTTTTTTCTTTTATTTTGTTTTGGATAAATGATCATGTATCCACCATCAATACACTCTCTTTCTTTTCATCATCATACAGATTTACTTCTGTATTCTTTGCAGCCTTTTGTTCATCTATTTATTGAATACTCTCTTTTAGATGATCAATCATCTCTTAAATGGACTATCCTGCTACAATATGAGGATCTACTGGAGTATATTCTCTAAATAAAATTGATTCATTAACAGACTTTCCTTTCTTTACACTCTCTTATGCTAGATGATTTTTGTGAGAAGTTAGTGTGGCTGAAGTGGAAATTATTTTAGAATGCCAAACCTTCTCTCCAATAGATAATAAAACTAACTGACTTGTTGATTTCATCCTTCTTCTATCAAGATGGGGATATAAATCACCACATTGCATTTGATGACGATGTAGACTTAATAGTTGTTAGCCTGAAGTATGACCAGAGGTTCTTACTGGAATATTTCTAGATTGGAATTAAGAGAGGGGATATGGGATTATACCCTGTTCGGGTTAATGATTCACATCCTAAATATTTTGTAGGAGAAAGTTGACATTGATTATTCTACGGTGTTGCATGTTGATTAACATGCAGGAATTTTTAAGATTCTCGTTGATGATCTGCAGTAGCAACAAGTCAACTTGGACCAAATTCTTGGAATTTTACTCTTTTGTTAGTAGGGGAGATACTTCCCACCCTCTTCTTAAACGTGTTTGCACTTTAGTGGATATGACATCTTTAACGCTTTTTTGAAATTTTGTCCTTGGCCTTCAATAATAAGTGGCAAAGTCAGGGATTATATCATTCAACAAAGATTTAAATTTCCCTTCAGATAAGGAAGGAAATACAAGATTTTTGTGGAAGAGTGGGTGGAGAACTCACTATCTTAATTGAATTTTATTTTCCAGTTGTAGCTAATGGTGGATTAAAGTGATTCAAACTTCATACAAGAGAGTTATAAAGAACTTCTGATCCTTTAATTTTCAGTTCAACTAAACATAATTTAGCTGCCTCTACTACATTATTCATCAAATTATTTTCTTTGAGAATTTTAGCTCTCTCAGGCCTTCGCCTTTGTGGGCTCCAAAAATTCGGCCCCGGCCTCCGCCCGCGCTGATTGTTGCTTTTATCTTCAGCGGGGGAGTTTTAACGAACTAAGTTACGGGGTAAATTTTGGAAGGCAGATGGGTTTGTAGATAAGACACTACCTAGAGATTTTGCCCTCATTTTGCAAGGACTTTATGATTTGAGTTCTGGTTTCCTATAGGCGCAAGCCCCTATAGTTAATTACCCCTCCTCGATAACGAGAAAGAACTTTTGATTAAGGCTAGTCGTCGATCCGATAAGTAGAATATACGTGTTATCTGGCGTATAGTAGCATCATGGGTTTGAGATATTAATTGTCAAGATTTGGAAGATTTGATATATAAAATGTGAAATTTCACTATCTTTCACTTAAAGCGGATGGTGGGGGAATGGATGATGGACTCAATCAAGATCCCATGGTTTCGTCATCCCAGGCCATCATGGTCCCTGGTCTACTTAGTCAGAGGAGATAGTCGACCCAACCTGATAGAAGGATCCTTGTCCGCAACCACGGGTTGCGTTGTCCAAGGGTACCTTGTAGGCTTGGGGTGAATATTTATCTAAGGGGACAAATTTAAATCCACCTTAGCTAACAGAGGGCTTTGTGCCCTATCGATCATATCCTATTGATTCATATCTCAAGGATTTGATGCCACTAATGAGCATATTGGTTGTGGCCATAATTGGTATTTTGTGGTGCCATTTGGCGGCAAAATCACTCGGTTCAGAGGGCCCTGGGTCATAACTGTTTATCCTGTGGTGCCATTTCGCGGCAAAACTGCCGGTTAGAGGACACGTACCACGTCCTTAATGGAAGGAGATTGTTTGAGAATGGATCCTAGTGATATTTTCGACTATGCATTAGCTCTATGTGAGCTGAAGTAAATTTTAATTTGTCCACCTCGGCAAACTGTTGCGGAGGATGGATGAATTTTGCTTTTAAGTGTTGATGAATTTATTTCAATTTTAAATATTTTTGGATTTTGATGATTTTTAGATTTTTGGGTTTTTGGATATTTGGAATGGACTTTTGAGAGGCATTTGAAAGTATTTGTGAACCCCTCCGGTTGAGATAAACATTCAACACGACCATCATCAGGGTGTAAGGGGTTATTTCCATTTGAAGCTTGAACCTTGTCGACCCTATCAACTTGTTGATAGGGGATCGGGTTTTGTAGACTTTGTGCCTTTATTAGTGAATTCTTATTTTTATAGGGCTTGAAGGCCTAATATGAATGTATTAAAATAAATATATCGATTGCCACAATCATATATTTATTTGACGGTTCGAACTCTGTCGACTCCTATTGATCCACATAGAAGGATTGGATTCAAACTTGAATTCACTTGTCGACCCGCGCAGCATCCTTAGACGTTACATGTGTACTTATAACACGCTCACCGGGGCCCATGCATGTGTTTGGGGGGGCATTTTGTAATTATACCATGTATACTCCTTTTTATATGCTTAGGAGGATCGGGTTCAAATTTAATAACCCACACAGCATCCCTAGATGTCACGTGTGTACCAATAACACGCTCGTCGGGGCCCATTCGGGTGTTTAATTATATATACACCTTTGTGTACCTATGTGTATACAAACTATAGTGCATGTGTGGGGGTATTTTGAAAGTATTTGTAGAAACCTTCTGTCCGCTTGTATAGAAGTTGCGGATCCGGCGGCATTGCGTAGCAGCTTCTAAATAGAGTTGTTTTGCTGCTTTATATTGGTAGACTGTCATGCACTAATTGCTGCTTTATGCAAGTGGATCATAGTGCACTAACGAATTTCCTACTTTTGTCATTAGTTTCTTTGTATGTTGATTGAATCTCCTATATTTGCTTGCATGTTGACTGATATCGATTTTGGAAGGATTATGTGTCACTTTGAACTTGATGTTTGTGTATTCATCTAAAATTCCTTCCTTCTTCATGGTGCTTAAGAGTCATTTGCTTTTTCTTGCTCTTCGTCAACCTTTGATTGTGGGTTAGATGATTATTGAGTGTTGGAAAACTACTACACTCATTGTATGCTAATTATTATTATCCGCAAGTAGGTCATCGTATTCCTTACAACCATTGTTGATTGTTAATGATGGACGAGCCTTGTTGAGCATCATAAATCTTCCACTACCATGTGAAGATGGTTCAAATGTTGTGTAGCAAACTTGCTTAATAACATGTTCATCCCAATCAATGTGATGACATATTGATATCTCAATGAAATCTCATGTCTTGATTGCAATCATATTATTGTACTCTCCAATCAACCTTTGCTTATGGATAGATTGTATTCATTGTGTATCTTCCATTTCAATTAACTGTATTCATCTTGCAAACATAGATAATTTGAGTCTGGCTCATGGATGATTTAAAGGTCTTATAGTATCATTGGCGATCAACATTACAACAATATATGAAGAGAACTTTGAATTAATCATTGACAACCAAATTATACTTTTCTGTCACTTTGCTTTCATCATTCATAGGCGAGACATGTTCAACTTTCACTCACATTTGTTGGTGTCTCACTAAAATCCTTAGCCTCAATAATCCACAAAGGTTTAATGTGATCATTTACAAATCATATTGACTTTGTTGTTCATGAGTGAGAAGTTAGTGAGTTCTTTCTTGTTTGCTAGTTGAATTCTACTTGTAAACTCCTTAACTTCGAAGAAGGTTTAATGCATATGATAAGTTTGATATCATCTTTTATTTGCATTCTGATTGAAGTAGTCACTTCTCAATCTTCATTGAAGATCATTCAAATTCATACCTTCGTTACTTGTTCATCAAGTCCAAATTGGATTCATACTCCAAACTTCTTATCCAATTTGTAAATTTGAGGCATTGTCATTTGATTCAAACTTTTATTGATCATTTAAGTTCCAATTAAGTCCAAGTCCAAATTGTTTGAATTTGAGTATAATTCAGGCTTAAGATGAGCCTCTTACCTTCATTCGAATCCTCTGCAGTTCATTGTAGTTCCCATCTAGATTCAAGTCCAGTTTGAGTTCAACTATTCATGTCAAGCTTGAATGAAGTTCTTTTGGTTGAGCTTTGATTAAGTCCTCATTGGTCAAATTACAAGTCCTCATGATTGTTCAAGTCATGATCAAATGAGGTCAAATTATACTGTATCATTTTGTATTTTTCATTTAGGTTTAAATTGAATTAAAGCTCTTTATATCATTTTGAAGTTCATAAGTCCCTCTCACTTGGTTCAAACCAAGTTCAAATGCATGTCCACAAGTCCTCTATTGTTCTTGTAAAGTTCAAGTTCAAATCATTTGAGTCCTTGCTTAATTTAGTCTTATGCTATATTTTTATATTCACTTAAGGTTGAGTTCACTTAAGTCCCATTTGTTCAATCAAGTTTAGGTACGGCCTCGTGTTCACCCGAAATTTTGGTAGCCTCCCCCGTTTTGGGGAAAACTACGAGAAACTGGGTCTTCCCACTATGCACAATATAGGCATGTATGGTAGGTGTCCTCGGACGAGGACACCGTGGCTGTGATCTTTCTTCCCACCACGCACAATAAAGGCGTGCATGGGGTCTTTGACGGTAGCTGTTAAAAAAAAAAAAGTTTGCTTTCCCCCCGCTCAGGGGTATTATGAGTAACCCCGCTTCGCCATAGGTGCCGCACCGGGGTCCCATCCCATCACGCGCAATAAAGGCGTGCATGGGCGGTATTCCGGTCCGCCACGAACTTTGAGAGCGAGAATCTGAGTTTAGAAAAATTTGTACCTTAGCTTAGTTTTCGGTGTTGGCATGCGAATTGAGGCAAATGAAGGATTTTTTTTTAAAAATTAATTATAATTAAATTTAATTATAACTAATTATAATCATTATTATTTAATTATGATTAAAAATATTTAATATATAATTAATTTGACTAATTATATTTAATTACTAATAATTATTAATTAATTAATAAAATAATCGTTCTTAATTAAAATTAATTCATTGAGACGGATTGGAATAGATATTCTTTACTTTCTTTTTCATTTGTATTTTTTCCCCCTTTGTATTACGCAAAGCTTTTTACATGAAAAACTCATTAAAGAAGTTTATGGTGGAGGGTTAGGAGGGCATTTTGTACAAGGAAATACCACTACTTTAGTTAAGAAACGATATTTCTGGCCCTACATGAGAAAATATATAACAAAATTTGTAAAACAATATAAAATCTGTCAAGAATTCAAAGGAACCACTCAACTAATGAAAGGGGGCTAATTTGGGAGGGATCTAGGAAAGCCTATTTAGGGCTAACCATGTTGTTATTTTGGCATAATGCTAATTATTTTCTTGATGTTGTTTGTTGGAGAATTTTTGTATTCTCAAACGGATTGCATACTTTATGATTTAGCATGACATAAGAAAGATGATATATTATCCCGAAGGGTAAAAATATCATTTCCTTATGGACTCAATGATAAAATTTACAATTTCTAAGAGAGATTCACCCGCTCGATGTTTAGTCGAGTGGGATTTATTTATTTCTAGGGTACGGACGTCCCATATGATATCTGAAGCTTTGGCTTGAGAAGACTTTTAATTAAACTAGTGGTTTTCTCTTTTGGAATTCATTTAAATATTTGTTAAATTTGATTTTTAATTTCTATGAAAGTCTTGCTTAAAGGTTTTTTTTTTTTTGCCTTTAGGAATTTCAAGGAAGAGGTGATCAACTAGGAATTAGATTTTGGAATGATAGCCAAAGGAGGTGAAGTAAGAGCACTCGATTCTGAGGGAAACTCAGAGGTGTTCAAACTATCCTAAATTGGATTTTACATTTTTGAAATATAATTTTCATTTAAGTTGATATTTCTATTAGAAAGTTGGGGTTTACCAGCAACACTTGTTGAAGTAATTGCCCAAAAGGTGAGGGATTATAGGGTGATTTAGAATCAACCAATGCCTCAGACCCTAAAATTAAGGTGAGGACTACTGAGGGGTAGCGCCTCGAACCTAGGTCTAACGAGTGCAAAGGGGCTTACAAATTACACCTCACAAGAGGCATAGCTTGCTCGACCTCTGGATTTACTGTCCCACCTGGAAGGGATTACCAGCTAAACCCACTTAGTCGACTTTAAATCATGCCTTCTGGTCTCAATGCAAATGTAGAGTGGAGGGCTATTTCATTTAGGAAGGTAGGACTTATAGCTTGGCTTTGATGCCAAGATGCCTAATTATGTTGGGTATGCATAATGCTGACTCACAAAAAAAAAAGATTTTTGTTATCTAGTTCTTAAGTGAAGGATTTCTATATGCAACACACTTTTGGCCATGCATGATTGTTATAAATTTGGAAAACTTGGCTCCTTGAAGGGAGCCATGCAATTTTTTTTTTGTTAGAAACTTGTGGAGCCTAAATCAATTTTTAGATTGATTACATTTTAACGAGTATAAATCTTATTTTGTCCAAAGAGCCTACCGCATCAAATAGTCCATGACACACCCAAATAAATAAGAGAAGAAACCTAGGAAATACATGTTATTCTATTACACGCCCAGTAAACAAGCAACTAATGCTTTTGTATATAAATAAAGTGCAATGAATGTAAATAGAATTAAAGTTATTATAAACAAGCTTGGCAGCTGAGTTGCCTGCCATTATACAACCCAGTCAAATTATTACACACTCTACTTGTGGGGGTCTTCAAGCTTTAACTCTTCAATGGACCTTCAATCTTCACCTCCGAGGAAGTTCACCCTTCTTTAATCCACCTTTTTTTTAGTCCAAACCCTACAAGTTTTACATCCTAGATCTAATCAAATAGTGATATAAAATGGAAAATACTCAAGTCTGCAAAACAGAGTTAGACAGTAGTTTATATAATCATCATATCATATTCAAGATTGTCGTAGCACTTAGAGTGCTAAGCACTTGCTTTTACTCTATTGGCCATGTCTCTTGGAGGGTTTTAAGCAGCGCCTGCAAGCAAACAACATAGCATAATCATGACTTATTTATTTACCCCTTCGTGGACATGGCCACTTGCACAAAAAGCATGTATATATTTCTAAACTAACCACTTAAGGGCAAGTGCCCACAACGCAGACAATTCAAAAGGCAATCACATCACAACATCAATCATATGCGCACATAAAGAAAAATCCTAATTCTAGTATGCTTAAGGGGTTGTGCACCTATGTGTGTGAGGCTTGTGTGGTATGTCACACTAAGGGTTTTCATAGAGTTTGGATCTAAGGAATAAGTGTCCAACATGTAGCTTTTGAGCTCAATGTTAGAGAAATTCCTTCTAGCTTTTGGAGCTAGAAAAGGGATGAATACTTCTTTTAACTTTGAGGTTAAAGAAGGGGAAGAAAGAGAGTCCAACACATAGCTTTTGGACCAAGTGTTGGAAGGGTTCTCCTTAGCTTTTGGGGCGAAGAAAAGAAAGTGAGAATCCAACATTTAGCTTTTGGGCTAAATATTGGAGGACTCTCTCTAGCTTTTGGAGCTAAAGAGAGGAAAACTCTCTTATGATTTGAAAGTTGGAGAAGAGTTGGATCGAATTCACAGCTTTTAGGCTAAGGTTGGGAGAATTTTCTTAGACTTTTTGGAGTCCAAAGAAAAGAGAGGGTTGATTTGTTGTTTTGATCACAAGTCATTAAGAGTTACATGGACTTTTAGGTGAATAGGATCCCTCCATCCAACTTGGGTTGGAAGAAAGAAATGGAAGATGAGAATATTCGTTGGCTTTAGCATCAACGAATAGATAGATTTAGTTCACTCAATGTTAATTGGATGAGAACCGAAATTTTCTACAACTATTGAATTGTATGAAGAGAGAATTTCTCTATAGTTTTGGATTTGTAGAGAAGAAACGAGGAAATTCTACTTGAGAGTTGCAAGGCAGATATATCTCTTTGAACATTTTAATGTTAAAAAAGAAAGGGATATTCACCCCTCTTACTTGAGTTAATGAAGTGAGAGGGATCTCTACAATTTCTTTTGAGTTGTAAAAGAAGAAAGGAATGTGCAACTTATGGGTTGCAAACTTCTGAATGCCCCTTTGAACATTTGGTGTTCAAAGAGAGGGGTACACTCTCCTAACTTGGGTTTAGGAGAGTAGAAGAAGAGAAAGTGAAGAAACCTATAGCTTTTGAGCTAAAGTAAGGAATTTTATATAGCTTTTGGAGCCTATAGAAGTGAAGGAGGATTTGTAATTTTGAGGTTACAAATCAAAAGGGTGCCTCCTTGAACTTTTATATTCAAGGAGGTAGGGCTTCATTTTCTTAGTTTAGGTTTGGGTAAACGAAGGGAATTTTAGCGGTGGCCTACAATTTAGGCTTGTAGGAAAAGAGTTGGTCCAAAGTGCAACCTAGGGATTGCAACTGGTAACCCATGTGTCTTAAGCTTAATATGAGCTATATGGAGAAGGTTCTAGACTCTATGCAAGCCATTAGTTTAGTTTAATTTGGGTTGAATCTTAAAAGGAACCAATAAACTGGGTTTTGGAGAGCTTGATTTATGCTAATGGATCAACCAGGTCAAACTATCAGTTAGAATTGATGAGTTATATGAATTGGATCTATAAACATCAGTTAGAACAACTTAAGGAATTTAATTTAGTAAGGATTTGGTTTTGGCTAACAAAAACCATTTTTGGTCCACTTGGTTCAACCCAAATGGCTAAAATAGGTGATCTCTTGGGTTGAAGATTTTTTTGATGACTCATTGTGATTCAATGAGCTTATCCCCACTAGATTGGTTTAATGGTTGGTCAAAATTAGGAGTTTAAAATATTTGAAGAGTATAAGGTGAGTTTTTATCTACTATAGTTAACTTGGTTAGGAAGGTTTGACCAAGGGTTAGTGATGGGTCCAACTCATTCAAAATGATGTTTTGGACATGTTGGATGTGGACCCATGCAATGGGAAGGCCATTTAGTTCAAAATGCATATTTAAGATCTAAAGGGGCAATTTGGTCAATCAGGCTTGACTGAGGGTTGAAACTTGGTTCAATGCATTGTAAATGATTTATAGAATTTGCTGAAGGTGGTCACAAAGTTTGGTGGGTTCTTCATATAGGTAATGTAGTCTAAAAGGGGAAAAATTGAAATTTGGCCTACCTAGATGGATTTGGTAAACTATTGTTGAACAAGGCTTATAATTCTTTTTTAAATGCACTCCAAATAATATTTTGGATATATCGAATGAGGTTGAGAGGCTTGGTTTAACTAAGACATGTTGAAGTTTAATGAAAATTTAGTTTTAGTGGTTTAGGGGTTTTTAGGGTTTTGTGGTTAATAATGGCTAACAAAAGTTACATGATGGATCAATGCATCATGCTAGTAATGATAGTCATGATCAATGAGTTCGGAGAGGCTTTCAAGGTCTAAAATCACAATGTTCTATGTTCAGTGGTAAAGACAATAAAATTTTTTAAGGTTTTAGAACCTATGGAAATGCTTTGAGTTTTAAATGGTATTGATTTTGAAATGCATTCAAATTTATGTGGTTCACCCTAGGGACATACCTAATTAATATGCAAGTTCTTGATAATGAATCCATGGTCATTTTGTCAAGTTTAAGGTTGATGAAATTTCTCCAAAATTAGGTTATTGACCAAGGGGTTTTGGGTTTTGTTTTTAGCATTGAATTTTAGAATTTTGAGTTGTCAATGTGTTTAATTAATTTATTTGATTTAGATTTGGCTTAATCAATGAGTTATAGGAGTTTTTATTCAAGACGCTCATATCATTAACAAACATCAATTATTGTCAGTGATTGAATAATTAATTAGATGATTATCACTAGGGACTATTAGCTGATGGATTTGATTTTTGATTTTGATTTATGTTTTGAATTGTCCAATAAAGGTCAAGGATTGAAGGGGGGTTTAGCTTTGCAATGATGATATCACTAACAATCATTTGGTGATTATAAAAGAAATAAAGAATTGATCAGATGATCAAAGGATAATCACGTGTGACAATCATGTGATGGTTTTATGGGTTAATAACTAGGTCCCCATGCCAAAACTTAGTGTTGAGTTTTGATTTAAAGTTTGAAGTGTAGTTCAAGGATTTATATTTTAAGATTAATGTTTGATACAAGAAAATTTTTCCTCTCACTATAAATTAAGGTAAATAATGATGTATAAGTGGACTTATACCTAATGATGATTTAGAATTGAATGAGAGATCTATCCTAAAAAAAAAGATATATAAAATTCAAATGAGAAGTAAATCTTAAATGAAAAGTTTAAGTAGACAGATCATGATAAAACTAAGGACCTTATTACCAAATCGACTAAAATCCAAAAAGGAAGGATTTCATTGGGAAACATACACCAATATTTAAGAACAAATTTAGTCAAGCGCTAGGGATTTTTTAAATTTACAAACTTTAGTATAACATCTCCAAACTAGTTCTATTATCCAAACAAAGTTCATTAAAATTTTTTTAAATAAACTCAGGCTATTTTTAAAAAAGATAAATTACTCTTCTACTAATTAAATCTTTATCATAAACAAACACTACCCTTCATTTTATTTCTTAAGATATCGCCCATTTATATATAGTGGTGGGTAATCTCCTCTAAAATCTATGAACTAATAAGATCCTCCTTAGTAGACTTTCTCCCACAACAAATAGACATTCCCAAGTTGGCTCAAATTTACCACTCATCCTTTAATGGGCTATGATAAGCCTTCTTAGAATAATGACCAAGTCTCTTATTTGGAAGTTCTCAAATTAACCATCTTATCATGTGAATGAATCATTTTAGCTTTGTAAAACTTGAGACTATATTAAGCTTAAAATTGCATATCTTCTAAATATTTAAGCTATTCTAATCTAAGTTTAGCATTCTATTCCACTTTATATTTATTATTTATTACAAAGAATAATAAAGTCAGCTATACCCTTAAATAAAGAACAAGCTCTGCTCCAAAAACTAGAGCAAATGGCATAAACTGAGTAGGAGTTTTATATAAGGGTTCGCTATGCCAATAAAGTTTTTCTTTTCTTTTTATGCCATTATCTCTTATTATAATCTATATTTTTTAAAAATATTTTCTCCAAAATTTTATTGATGGCCTCAACTAATCCATTTGCTTAAGGTAATACATAGTTGATATTTGCAATCTATTTTATGATGTCTAGAAATTTTATTTTTTTAATTTTGGACCTTCTATGACATGGACAATAATCAGATATGATTCAGTGAGGAACACTTAAAATTTAATCATATGATCCTTAAAGAAATTTTGAACATTGTGTGATTTAACTTCTATGAGAGGAACTGCATCTACCTATTTTGAGATGTTGTCTATACCTGTTAATATAAACCTATGAAATCTTGAGGTTGGAGAATCAGTTGGTTGGATAATATCCATATCCCAACTTTCAAATTGCTAAGAAATAATTATAATATGTAGCATATTTTTGGGTTGATATAAAACTACATCATGCACTTGGCATTTAAGATAATAATGTGCAACATTCAAATATTTATCTATCATTATAGGATAGTATTATCCTATCCTTTTAATTATATTTTTATTTTAGGACTAGACTAGTGAGCACCACATAATTTGGCATGAATTACTTTTACTATTTCCCTAACCTTAGGTTTACTAATGTGGGCTTCAAAAATTCGGCCCCGGCCTCCGCTCGCTTTCCTTTTTATTCGGCGAGGGAGTTTTAACTGATATAAGTTCCGAGGTAAATTTTGGAAGGAAGATGGGTTTGTAGATAAGACACTACCCAGAGATTTCGCCCTCATTTTGTGAGGACTTTATGATCTGAGTTCTGGTTTCCTACCCTATACTTAATTACCCCTCCCAATCATGAGAGACAACTTTCGATTAAGGCTAGTCGTCAATCAGATATGTAGAAGATATACGTGTTATCTGGCATATAGTAGCAGCATGAGGTTTAAGTATTTGAAATATTTGGAAGTTTGGGAATTTGGGAAATTTGATATTTAAAATTAAAAATTTCACCATCTAACACTTAAAGCGGATGGTGGGGGAATGGATGATGGACTCAATGAAACCTGACAGAAGGATCCTTGTCGGCAGCCATGGGTTGCTTTGTCCAAGGGTACCTTGTAGACCTGGGATGAATGTTTGTCTAAGGGGACAAATTTGAATCTACCTTAGCTAACAGAGGGCTTTGTGCCCTATTGATTATATCCTATTGATATATATCTTAAGGATTTGATGCCACTAAGGAGCGTATTGGCTTTGGCTATAACTGGTATTTCATGGTGCCATTTGGCGGCAAAACCACTCGATTTAGAGAGCCTCGGGTCATAACCGTTTATCCTGCGGTGCCATTTGGCGGCAAAACCGTTGGTTAGAGGACGCATACCACGTCCTTATTAGCAGAAGATTGTTTGAGAATGGATCCTAATGATATTTTCGACTAGGCATTTGGCTCTTTGTGAGATGAAGTTATATTTGAATTTATCAACCTCGGCAAACTGTTGCGGAGGATGGATGCATTTTGCTTTAAGCATTGGATGGTTGAATTTCAATTTTTAAATATTTAGGATTTCAAATTTGTTGGATTTTTTAACTTTTTGGATTTTTATGGGTATTTGGGTGGAGCTTTGGAATATTTGGGAACCCCTTCGGTTGAGATCTGTATTTAACACGGCCATCATCGGGGTGTTCAGGGTCATTTCTCTTTTATTGATTGAATCTTGTCGACTCTATCCAATTATCGACAAAGGACCGGATTTCATATGTTTTATGCCCTTATTATTGAATTCGTATTGCTATAGACCTTTGAAGGCCTAATATGAATGTATTAAATAAATATACTGGTCACCATCACCGTACACTTATTTGTTTGTTCAAACCCTGTCGACTTCTATTGACCCGTATAGATGGATCGGGTTTGAACTTGAATTCACTTATTGACCCGCGCAGCTTCCCTAGACGTCACGTGTGTGCCAATAACACGCTCGTCGGGGCCCTTACGGTTTTTATGATTGTATACCCTCTTTTAGTGTACCTAAGTGTGTACAAACTACAGTGCATGTGTGAGGGTATTTTCGACTTTCGATGGGTCTTTCATGATGGCTCATAGAAGTTCGTCTTTGTCATAGTCTTTTCAGCATTTGCTTGCAGGTAGTGTACTTTATGTACAATAAATTTCTTACAGTGATTTGTAGGGATGATCGAGCACATTCACTTTGCATACTAACACTGATTACTGAATGGATTGCATTCATCACCAATCTTCTCGTGCATGTTGACTGATAATTTGCAACATTTGACCATACGTCATTTAGTACTCATAGTGCTCGTCGTTTGTATATGTGAGATATTTGATTGAGGTTGTAGGGTAGCTTTTACATTCTTTATATATGGTCATTGATAAGTCTACCAACTCCATTGTGTGTTTATTATTGTCACCCATGAGCGACCCTTCAATCATCATCAATTATGAAGCTCCACTTGCTTGTTACTTGAAATGAATTGGAGTCTTGTATAGTAAATTTGCTTGATGACAATTAACTCCCCAACCAAAGTGACAAATCTTTAATGCTTGCTAAAGAAATCTTATATTAGAAATCATGAACATGTTGCTATATGTCTATTTCTTTCTTGTTGATGATTGCTTGCAAGTTCCTCCTGAAGCTTTGTTTATTGTGTCCATTCATCGGTGTTCATTTGAAATTCTTTAGGTCATCATCAAAATCAAGTCCAAACTCAAGTTTGAGTTTGTCTAGTTCAAGCTTTGCTCCAAGCTTGAGTTTAAATGATTCAAATTATGGTTATTTTGAGTCAATATGAGATCCACACCCAAGCCTTGTTGTAGTTCAAGTTCTAGTTCAGTGTACCAATTCAAGTCCTTTATCAATTGTTTAGGTCATTTGAGTTTGAATGTTCAATATCAAGCTCGATGCATATGATTCAATTTTGAATTTTTTGTCAAGTTCAAACTTCAATCTAAATTGGAATTCAAAGTCAATATAGCTCATATCTCATTTAAGTTCAAGTTGAGTTTTCCAAATCAAGTCTACAAGTTTGTTGTCAACTTGTCCAAGTCCTTGCATAAACCCAGTTGGAGTTCACATTAAGCATAGTCCTTAAGTCATCTGTTGTTCTTGTAGATTTCAAATGTCCAAGCTCATGTTCAAGTCCTCGTAGTCTTGTTGAGCTCAAGTGCGTGTTCAAATTGTTCATTTCTGTGCAATTCGGTTCGAGTTCATAAGTCCCCTGTAGTTCACTTGAGTTCGAGCCATTCCTTTGTTCGTTTGCATTCAAGTTGGAGTTATTATTGATTGTTTAAGTTTGAATTAAGCCCATTTGATGTTCCAATCAATGTCCAAGTAAAGCTCCAAATTGTCTCAAGTATGATATTATGTTTACCCGAAATTTTGGCAGCATTCCGGCGTCTCCCCCGTTTAGAGGAAAACTATGAAAAACTGGGCCTCCCACCACGCTAGAAAAAAACGTGCACGGTAGGTGCCCTCGTAAGAGGACACCGCGGCCGTAATTTATTTTTTTCCCCACCACACCAGAGAAAGGCGTGCATGGGCTTTCAAGCACCAGTTTAAATTAGGCAATTTTATATTTGACCCCCACCTCGTTGTAGGCGTCGAACCGGATTTCCTTCCCACCACGCTAGAGAAAAGCGTGCATGAGTTGGTTTTCCGGTCCGACACTAACGTCGAAAATGGGGTTTTGATTATCCGTCCCGTCGCAAGCATCGCAACGAATTCCCTTCTCACCATGCTAGAGAAAAGCGTGCATGAGTTAGTCGTTCACCGCGTTGCAAGCACCGGGAATGGATTTTCAAAGTTTTAGGATTTTAGGAGTGTTATACCTGCGCGAGGTCGGTGACGACAGAATGGCACAAAATGAAACAACACATTTTTTTTATATTTTCTTTTCTCTTTTCTTCTTTTTTCTTTTTTTGTTTTCATCACTCACACTTTTTTTTTTTGAGAGATGCACACATACATGTACACATTTTTTTTTTAATATGTGTACATACATGTACACATATATTTGAGCTCAATAATAAATAGTAATGATTAACATAATAAGCACCATTAACTAACTTAAGAAAGGATAAACTATGGTAGAAATAAGCAAAAATAGATAGACAAAGTAAGATAAAATAATGAACAGAAAGGTCTTATTGCTTGAGGTAACAGTTTTTTTTTTTTTTTTTTTGTTCTTGGGTTGGATTAGTTAAGAGAAGGACTGAGTTGGGCCTTTTTTTTTGTTGTAAAAGGGCTGCAGGGATGAAGTTGTAGGCTAATAATGGGCCTTTGCAAGCATTCAGCTTGTTGTTGGATTTAGGGTATGGGAATAAAATGATGAGCTGCCTAGGTGATTGTGGACTAAATGCTCCACGTGGGGGAAGGTGAAAACAAAAGCTGCTGTAAAAGGACTCTTTGAGGTGAAGGCTCACATGCAAGAGCAGTTTTTTATGTGCAAGGAAGCAGTCTAGTGGAGTTAAAGGCTGCAGAAAAGGACTGAAGCCTTGCACGTGAAGAGAGAAGGGATCTGTTTGTTGTGGGTATCCAGCTTTAATAAGGGGGTTTTACCATTTCAAGAAAATGTCGTTAGTTGGATTGCAACAGGTGGAGAAACCGGTTTGAAGGAGGTGTTGACGGGTTTTGGAGGAGTCTGTCTTTGGAGAAATTATTATGTGTGGAATCCGATCACAAAGATGTGTTCGGTCACCAATAGTCGCCAATAAAAACATAACGCGTGGCGTGCTAACGTGGAAAGTAAGGCCTGACCCGTTTGTCATTTCGAGACTAAATAAAACATGGCCCGCCCAATAAATATAACGAAAAAGGCGGAAAATTTTAACATTTTTCAAATTCCACATTTTGTCCATTCGCTCGAGTTCTCCCGAGCTTCCAGCAAAAAACATATTCTCAATTCCTCCAGCAATCTCTTCTGCTCATCATGAACGAGGAAAAAGATTCGCCTGCAAAGAGAAAGGTGCTTAAATTCTTACATTGACATAAAATGAACTACGGATATCTTTGGTATTCAATGCGTATTTGAGGAAGAAACCAAAAAATAAAATAAAATCATTCCTAGTAACTATAAACGATTATATTTATCTCACCATTTTCGTTCTTTCTGCGTATTTTCTTTGTATACAACGTGTATAATCTGCGTAAATTTTGCTTATTTTTTATGTATATTTTGAAGACAAACCCTAACATTTTATAATAAATACTTTGGATCTATAAATCATAAAACTAAACCTCCAATAAAGAAAAACGATTAGTGTAAAAACCCTAAATTTCTGCTGATACTTTTCGTATATTTTGCGTAGATTGCGTTTACACTGCGTATAGTATGCGTATAATACGCTTATAGTATGCGTACACGTTGCGTATAATATGCGTATTGTTTGCGTATTTTATTGTGTTTTATATGCGTACTTAATGCGTATAAAATTAATTATAGTTTTTTATTTTACGCAGATTTACGTTCGTCCTATATCTTATAGATGTTATGTTTCGACATTTAGAACAATGTGTGATACTTTTTCCGACATAATTCCTGTTGAAATTGAAGAAAAATTGAAGGACCTGAATATTTATCAATTTCTTCATTTTCCTGGATTTGAGCAAAACGTCCCACTAATCTACCAGCTGCTGACAATGTGGGGTATTGAAAAGCAAAGCTTTATTATAGAGGGCCATGTTGTACCTTTCATAGCTGATGAAGTGGCCCTCCTTACTGGACTACCAAACAGAGGTGAGGAGATTACCAGGATGATCTTGCCCACTTCAACAATCACTTCAAAGGATATTAAGATTGAAATGCTTGAGTTGACTCGAGAAAGCGACCCACATACTATGTTGAGAACTTTTATTATGTATTTATGCTCTAATTTATTTTTCTAACAAAGCAACTTTAAAGTTCCTAAAATGTTAAAGACAATAGCAAATAATGTTGATGATTTTTCACCAATTAATTGGGCATGGTCAATTTATGAATGCCTGGTTGAATATTTTAATAATGTATCCTTAAAGATCTCAAAGAACAGGCCAGCGGGTTATGTCAATGTATTTGTGCCACTGCTAATTGTAAGTGCTAAAACAGTTCTAATCAAACATTTAATTTCACTGATTGATTTTCTAAAACTTACTGAGAATATCTCAATTTTATGCAGGTTTGGTTCCTGGAGCACACTTCCATTTATCTCCCGAAGTACCCTGACAGAAGGCCCCGTTTACTTCGATGGGGTAATGACATTGTATATAACACTGAGAAGACTGCTAAATTATTTGTTAATTTAAAGAGAAGACATGTATATATTGTGAATAGTTTTATAAACTGCTTATTTATTGCGTACGGTTTGCGTGTATATTGCGTATAGATTGCGTGAACCTTGCGTATGTAGTGCGTATAGATTGCGTATATTATTGCGTTTAGATTGTGTATTTATTTGAGATTAATTTTTCACAGATTTTTGTTGACATCCAAGGAGTTACCCCTGAAGAATCTAATTTCTTGGGTATAAAGAAATATCCATCAACCCCTCTTTCACCCATTCAAACTAACACAACTTAACATCATCTCCCCCCACAATCTCCTCAGCAACCCGAACCCAAATCCAACTTGAAAACCCAACCCCAATCATTAAATGATCTTGAAAAGAAAGCAATAAAGATTATGCAGGAGTCCATGGTCAAACTCTTCCAAGAATTTGAAGCGAGGATGAGCAAGAATTTGGGCCAAATTATGAGAAGCGTTGATCTTATTAAAGACAAGCTCCAACATTGCATTGTTCAAGGAATTCTTAAGCCTGATGAGCGAGCTGCTCCCTCCTCCTCATCATTCATTCCCCATACAATTCCATCCCCCAAGAATATTCAGATATCATCTGAACACACCAAGACCGACGCCCCAGAAAAAATCAATGATGCTGAGATGACCCAGGCTACTGAAAGGGTTAACAAAAAGAAGAAATTAAAGAGAAAATCAGAAAGGGTTTACAAAAAGCACAAAAGGGTACACCACATCCAAGAAGAAACTGCCCAAGAAGAACTTGCCCAAGAAGAAACTATCAAAGAAGTTTCCCCCCAAGAAGAACCTACCAAAGAAGTTCCACAACAAGCACCTGCCAAAGAAGCTCCCCCCCAAGAAGAATCTACCAAAGAAGTTCCCCAAGAAGAACCTGCCAAAGAAGCTCCCCCCCAAGAAGAATATGCCAAAGAAGCTCCCCCCAAGAAGAACCAGCCAAAGAAGCTCCCCCCCAAAGAAGAACCTTCCAAAGAAGCTCCCCCCCCACAAGAGAACCTTCCAAAGAGGCTCCCCAAGAAGAAACTGCCAAAGAAGCTCCCCAAGATAAACCATCCACAAAAGAAATTGTTCCTTCCCCAAAATCTGCCCAACAGTTAACTTCAGAGGCTTGGAGATGTTGAGTCCAGTGAATGAACTTTTTATCAGGGAAAACATAAAGAAATATCTTGACAGGTATTTTATTTCCGTACTGTGTGCATACTATATGCGTATTGTTTGCGTACTGTGTGCGTATTGCTTGCGTACTGTGTGCGTATCTAATGCGTATTTTTTGTTTAATGATTTCAGTAGCAAATAAATATTTCAAGCTGGGAACGTTATAATTTCAAGACGAGGGATGGACAAAATATTATCCGATTCATACCTTGACAATGATCATATTGATTCCTTTGCCATTTTATTAACTGAGAAGTCTAAAATTTCACCAGAAATGTATCATAAATTTTTATATATCTCACCAATGTATTGGGTTAGTATACTAGTTTATTTGATATATAATTAAATATTTCGACTATTTTATTTTTATATCTAATTCTTGCAGCATTACAAGGTGAAGGATGAAAGTTCAAAATTGTTCATCGAACACGTAAACTACAGTTCTGTTCATTCATGCAACTTTATAATTAATCCAATTATTGACGGTTCGCACTGGATGCTTCTGGTTGGTTACCAAAATCAGAAAAAGTGGGAATTTTACGATTCTGTACCCAACCCTATGCATAGAAGTGTTGTTATAAAGATTGTGAGTTTGATTGTAAGTTTATATTGCTGGAAAATTTTGAAATTATTTTTCAGTGAACTAGATTCTATTCCATATATTGTTCAGATTGCAAGCTTATATAGGGATTGCAAAAAAGCTTTTGATGATAATATCAAAAAATGGAGTTTCAAGACAATGAAGGATGCACCAACTCAGACCAACAATACAGATTGCGGAATGTTTGTTTGCAAATACATGGAAAACATTATTCGACAAAAGAACTCAAATTGGAGAGAGAGTAAAGATTGCCAGGAAAAAATGCCAATGTATAGGGCAGAATTCGCCTACGGATTATTTTGTGCTTCGTTGAAATGAACTTTTTATATTTTATTTTTATGTAAATAACTGATATATGTAAATTATTTGTGCATAAAATATAAAAAAGGTTTCCATGTGGGTATATAAAATACTCATTATTTACGCATGTAATACGCGTTGTAGACGCATCTCACACGCAATCCATAAGTAAATGACAGTTCTTGGTTTTTTCTCACAAAAATTTAATTAATTCGAATTTAATTGATTTGATGTATTTCTTCGATTTGAATCATTCAAGTACTCATTTTAGCATCATTGTAAAATGATTATAAAAAATCTCACAATGAGACTTTGTGTTTATGAACACCCTTGTGCTATACAAGTGATGGTTCTAGAGTGTGGGTGTTATGCTTCAATGGTTGAGCACTCATTAGACCATATGGAGAATCAAAGTTTTTTTGAATGCTTCGCCTCGTCAATAAACAATCAGAGAGCGTTGGATATAGGGTTTCTCACCACTGAAAGCTCATTCCATTCGATTAAGAAAATTTCCATGTGGGTATATAAAATACGCATTATTTATGCATGTAATACGCGTTGTAGACGCATCTCACACGCAATCCATAAGCAAATGAAAGTTTTTGGTTTTTTCTCACAAAATTTTAATTAATTTGAATTTAATTTATTCGATGCATTCCTTTGATTTGAATCATTCAAGTACTCATTTTAGCATCATTGTAAAATGATTATAAAAAATATCACAATGAAACTTTGTGTTTGTGAACACCCTTGTGCTACACAAGTGATGGTTCTAGAGTGTGGGTGTTATGCTTCAATGGTTGAGCACTCATTAGACCATATGAAGAATCAAAGTTTTTTTGAATGCTTCACCTCGTCAATAAACAATCAGGGAGCGTTGGATATAGGGTTTCTCACCACTGAAAGCTCATTCCATTTGATTAAGAAGGTTTCCATGTGGGTATATAAAATACACATTATTTACGCATGTAATACGCATTATAGACGCATCTCACACGCAATCCATAAGAAAATAACAGTTCTTGGTTTTTTCTCACAAAAAATATGGAGAATCAAAGTTTTTTTGAATGCTTCGCCTCGTCAATAAACAATCAGGTAGCGTTGGATATAGGGTTTCTCACCACTGAAAGCTCATTCCATTCGATTAAGAAGGTTTCCATGTGGGTATATAAAATACGCATTATTTACGCATGTAATACGCATTGTAGACGCATCTCACACGCAATCCATAAGCAAATGACAGTTCTTGGTTTTTTCTCACAAAAATTTAATTAATTCGAATTTAATTGATTCGTGCATTCCTTCGGTTTGAATCATTCATGTACTCATTTTAGCATCGTTGTAAAATGACTATAAAAAATCTCACAATGAGACTTTGTGTTTGTGAACACCCTTGTGCTACACAAGTGATGGTTCTAAAGTGTGGGTGTTATGCTTCAATGGTTGAGCACTCATTAGACCATATGGAGAATCAAAGTTCTTTTGAATGCTTCGCCTCGTTAATAAACAATTAGGGAGCGTTGGATATAGGGTTTCTCACCACTGAAAGCTCATTCTATTCGATTAAGAAGGTTTCCATGTGGGTATATAAAATACGCATTATTTACGCATGTAATACGCGTTGTAGACGCATCTCACACACAATCCATAAGCAAATGACAGTTCTTGGTTTTTCTCACAAAAATTTAATTAATTCGAATTTAATTGATTTGATGCATTCCTTCGGTTTTAATCATTCAAGTACTCATTTTAGCATCATTGTAAAATGATTATAAAAAATTTCACAATGAGACTTTGTGTTTGTGAACACCCTTGTGCGACACAAGTGATGGTTCTAAAGTGTGGGTGTTATGCTTCAATGGTTGAGCACTCATTAGACCATATGGAGAATCAAAGTTTTTTTGAATGCTTCGCCTCGTCAATAAATAATCAGGGAGCGTTGGATATAGGGTTTCTCACCACTGAAAGCTTATTCCATTCGATTAAGAAGGTTTCCATGTAGGTATATAAAATACGCATTATTTATGCTTGTAATACGCGTTGTAGACGCATCTCACACGCAATCCATATGCAAATGACAGTTCTTGGTTTTTTCTCACAAAAATTTAATTAATTCGAATTTAATTGATTAGATGCATTCCTTCAATTTGAATCATTCAAGTACTCATTTTAGCATCGTTGTAAAATGATTATAAAAAATCTTACAATAATGGTGGAAAATAGATTGCATTTTTCCGAAACATAGAAAATACGATCTGTTTGCACTTTGTAAACGCACTGTATACGCTCTGTATACGCGCTGTATATGAAGGCCATACGTAAATCAAAATTAACAGCTAAAATAAATCTTCTTTATTAAATAAACATCTTATCAACAAATATTCTTACAAATATCCATCTTACAAATATCCATCATACAAATATTCTTATAACATAGAATTTTCTGATTTAATGATATCCATCATCAACTTCAGGTATGTTGCTGATGGCTTTTTTGAACGTCCACCTTTTATGTGTTCCATTGTGAAGCATTTGGGTATGCTTGTGAAATTAGATTGCTTTGCTCGCTTTACTGATGGCTGACTAGACGGTTCCCCGGCTTTTAAATCGTCTGTCAAGCACTCAAGCATGCTTGTGAACTGCTGTACTAATGCCTGACTAGACGAGCATGCTTGTGATATGAAGTCCTCCGTTAACCATTCGGGCAAGCTTGTGAAATTGTACTGCTTAGCTGGAGATGGCTGACTGGAATGTATAGAATTTATGAAGTCCTCAGAGAAGCATTCGGGCATGCTTGTGAAATTACACTGCCGAGCTGATGGTTGCTTGGAGTGTACAGAATTTATGAAATCCTCCGTTAAGCATTCGGGCATGCTTGAAGGAGACTCAATTTTTGTTGTGTATTTCTTCACTGGTTGTTTCCCCGTTAAAAAAATTAATAACAATATGTCACAATAGGCAATAAATCAAATTAGGCAGAAAATAAAATCATACTCTTTGTCTTCTTTTCCAAGTGGCTTTTCAGCGTAGCATTGGATATGCCTTTAGGTCTACGCTTTAGAGGGTCTTTCAGTTGTACACTGCCACCCTGTGTAGACTTATATGTTTTTCTCTTCCCAAAAACAACCAAATAGAGTTTTTCAGATGTATCCTTCATTGCAGCCAATAGGAATTCTTCACCACCCTCATTCAGCTGCTCTCGTGTGCTCATTTCATATGCAAACCTGCTGATATAATTTCTGAATATGAATCCACTACTAGCTTCAGAGCTATTCTAAGAATTTTTTTTTCAAATTTAGACCAGAATATATATCTTGTCGAGCTCGTGCTGACCATCGCAACAGTAGGTACTTCTCGGGGATTTTCCCAATAGTCATTTGCCTCAAAATTATTATGCAGTGAGAACAAATAAACCCATCGTTTCAAACTTTTTGTAGGAGCATTGAATGTTACCATTCTGTGCATCAAAATCAACAACCCATGGTTTAAAGTGATCCTTTTTCTCTGTGTAATAGACAAAAAACTTTGAAGAATCACTAGACTCAAGCTCTACACTCATTACACCAACACCTTGTAAAAATTCTTTTTCAAAAAATGAATATATTTTTCTTTGAATAAAATTGAGCAGCTTGCTTTAATATTGAGCAGTTTTTTATTACAGGTTCTATTTCAGACTGGCTGTATCTATAATCCTCATCTTGTTCATTCCGGCGCCAATTCCTCATCACCTTCTCTAAACCCAGAAAGCAATCAGTTATAGAACTTGTGGGCTTAGAAATGCCATGACACACATTATTAGTAGACTCGCTACGTTGTGTGGATAGAATGTCCATGCTAAAACAATCCTTATTGAAGGCTGTTGACCACTTATTCCTTATCCTATAAAGATCCTGCAACCAAACATGATCTTGGAGGTTCCCTTGTATGATCAATTCAGCCCATGCATTTTCAAACTCCTCGGAGTCACATCGCTCAAACACTTATTGAAGAGGCCTTTGACTATGTTGTTAGTATTGTAGCACGATACTTTTGATGGAGCCTTCTTACGGATATGTCATTGGCACAATCTATGACGACTTTGAGGTAGTGCAACTTCTATGGCCCTAGCCATTGCCTGGTCTTGATCTGTATATATTATTTTTGGCTGTTTATCACCCATCATTCGAACAAAAGTTGTAAACACCCACGTAAATGATTCAATTGTCTCTTCAGACAAGAAGGCCACCCCAAGCAAAATGTTTTGCCAATGATTGTTAACCCCGGCAAATGGTGCGCATACCAAATTATACTTATTCAGCCTATAACTTGTATCAAAAATTGGCACATCACCAAAGCAGTCATAATCTATCTTACCAATCCCATCAACCCAAAAAAAATTTAACAATCTATCAAATTCATCCTTCTGTACATCCCAAGAGAACATGTTATCATTAAATTGACGTTCTTTAAATAACTCAATCAAAGTATTAGTGTCCCCAAGTTCAATATTTGCTCTTTTTATTTTTTGAATAAAGTTGTACGCATCCCTCCTTGTGAATCCAATATTTTTGACACCTCCAACTTCATCAGCAAGGAAGGAAAATGCATCAGTGGTTCTTATCCAAGCATCTGTCATTGCTTTAAGAATAGAAGCTTTTTCATCACACATATTCCTGCATGATCTAAGAAGATGTCGGTCTTCTAGCCTAGGCAAATCATGATTGTGATTTTCAATAAATTTTTTCACCTTCCAATATCCACCTTCATCCACTGTAAACCTAATCATAGTTGGACAACCAGTTCGGGTATCTGATCTTTGATATTTCCTTTGGATATTAAGATCAGGCAACTTCTTAAAACCAGCTTTTGAACAAACAAAGTCCTTGGATTTTAAATTTCTGGAATTGGGCCAGTAGCTGTGATGATCCTTACGAACACTAAAACCAAGATTATATCCATACTTATGGTAAGCCTCGTATGCCTCTTTCTTATTAACATAAACATCCTGATAAATAAGCAATAAATGAATTATCCAATACGCAACCATCACGCAACCAATAAGCAGTAATTAAGCAAAGCAATACGCAACAAATACCAATTCAATACGCACATAATAGTCAATGTGTATCTAACATATAAGCAATACATACCCAATTAATACGCAACAAAGCTTTGCAATAAGAAAATTGAACTACAAATTTGTTATTGTACCCTCTCTCAATAATACTATAAAAGAAGGGAACATCGAGTCTTCTTTTAAAATCATTTACAATTTAACATTATGTACATTGTTGATAATAATTATATCAAGAAGGGAACATCTAAAATATTTGTACCCTAAAATAATTACATCAAAAAAATGACTATGTAAAGAAATTTGATTGCAACATTGCTATAAAGAAAACTTGGAAGAAGGCGAAGTTTACCGATAAGCTAAACTTTTCGTCCAGTCGCACTGGTTCTACGTGTTCTGCTTCATGTGCATTTGTTTCCTGGACGTCGGCATTCTCCAGATTATCGGCTTCCTCCGAGACCTGCGAAAATATTGTCTGCTCATAAAAACCAACATCCTACTCCAGATCCAGATCAATCTCCATCTTCATCGGCATTTTTTCTGCGAAAATTTTGGCTGCTCTGCGAAAATTTTGGCTCTAAGCGTTATATATTGCGGTGATTCGTGCCTTAAATTCTGAAAAAATAAGCGCCAAACTAAATTTACCGAGTCGGGCTGAAAGACGGGTCGTCTTTACGAGGTTTACGCAAGTCAATTGACTTTTTAACCTTTTCCACGTAAGCAACCGAACACATCTATGTGATCGGATTCCACACAGAATAATTTCTCCTGTCTTTGACAGGATTTGGCCGAAGAAGCATGTGAATGGGAGATGGAGGGGGATCGATCGGGCCTGAGGGAAGAAGGAAGCTCGGCTTGGGGAGGAAGCGGGGTTTTGAGCGTGGAGTTTGCTTTGGCCGTGAGGGAGATTGCGAATGGATGAGGATCGTTCGCGTGGAGGAGAAGAAGTCGGCAGCTCTGTGGGAGTTTGGTAGAGCTTTGAGACTTTCTCTCGTCCCCTTTTAACGATGCGAATGGGGTGAGTTGAGTCAAGTCATGTATGATACGACTGTAGCAGGGCTGTTTGCAGAGGCATGGGCCGAACGACAGGGTAAGATTTGTGCAGGATTTTTGTACAGGTCTGTAATGATTTTTGCATTCTTTTATTTCTATTTCTTTTGTCACTTTTGGCTTACTTGATAGAGGTCAACAACTGATGCAATTCAAATATATCTGATCAAATGATCTTCTATAGAGGGTTTCATTGATTAAGTATAAGATATAGATCTTCTTTTTATTAGATCTATAATTAGTTTATCTTAAGAGAGCTTATTTTCTTATACGTATTTAATAAATGGTATTCTCCAAACTATCGCTTCATCATCTATAGTGATAATAATTTTTAGCTAATTTGTGGATTTTCTGTTGACGTATTCCATATTAATCGGTGACAAGACTTTATAATCCTATACTTCTATTAAAAATGAATCTTCTTTAGGATAAAGCTAATTCCTTAGCAAGCTTTTCTTAGACATCTGTTGTGGCACTTACTACATGTTATATTTTATACAAAATCACATCCATAATCTAGTATAACTACTTCATTTTATACTTATGATAATGATTCAAGTTTTATTTTGACAGTTTGTTTTTATTACAACTTATTTGATAATAACATGTGAATCTCCATATGTCTTCACTTCTTTAACTTTGTTTAAAATTGTAAACTCTAAGCTAGTTATCAGTGTCTTCTACTCAAATTCATTGTTTGTACATGATTCTAAAATTTGATAGGATTAATACATCAACCATCTATCTAGGATGATAATATAATGTCAATCTAGACTTTTCCTTGGAACAATTTTTATGATCCTTTATCTTTTTGGCTAGATGCATCACCAACAAAATAAAATTCCCAAGTGGGGTTCATTAATTTTCAAATTTAGAATATGATCATCTAGAAGTTCATCGTCTTCTGGAATAATATCCTAAATCAAGTGCGTTACAAGGAAATATTCTAATGCTTTTCCATTTGCAACATATAGTGGATTGATTGTTATATAAAATTATAGCAAAATCATTTAACACTTGGCTAATTATCCTAATAATGATAAAAGAGTCATGAAAAACTACAAACAATTTATTCTAGATATTATGTTTATTTTATGATAAAGTATGTGGTGCTTCAACTGTTGAGTAGTGAAAGTTAAGGCTAGATAATTCTTCTTTATAAGATGATCGTGCATTTCAGTTGGTAAAAACCTTCTAGTCTAGTAATATAGTTCAATGTCTTTAACTTCCATATTAACTAAAGTTAACAATGTGCCAAGAGATTTTATTAGATTTATTGTATATAAGATTAATGGCATCCCCGAGATAGGAGCAGTTAAAACTAGAGTTTTTAGTAAATATTCATTTCTATTTCAAAAATCTTTTAGAAAACCTTCATTCAATTACAAACAAATATCTTTCTTGTATAGAGCTATAAATGGTTGACATTAGCCTGTTAAATTTGATACAAACCATCCTAGATATAATACCAAAAAAAAAAATATTCAGCTATGTAAGTATAAATTCCCTCCAGCACTTATTCGACTTTTAATTAATTTTGAGTCTCATTGAGTATTATAAAAGTTTATTATAGGATAATACTATGCCTGTAGAAATCATTAATTAAAAAGTCATTATTGCATTTTACTGTAGATATTCCACTTAGCCACCCATGCAAGCGTTGGATGGAGATCAGGTGGCTGAAATGATAATGGAAGTTTAGTGGAATGTTAGTGGAAAATGCACTACCTTTATCATGATATTATATTACATTTTAAAGCACTAGGAAAATATCTTTCCCTTTCATTCCTTCCACTGTCGGATAAGCAGCAGTTAAGCAAATTGGATGAGGTATAGGGTTCGGCTGCTGGAAGGCTAAGAAGATCTGATTTCTTAGGTTGGGAGGATTCGACTGTTAACTGTTGGCTGCTGCTGGTTGCTGGAAGCTGAAACCATGTGCTGAATCAGTGTTGTGATATTTTTCCTGTAAGTGTGTGTATGCAAAAGAAATGAGTAAAGAGAATGGTGAATGTTGAATTTTTGAATTGGAATTTTGCATACACTATTTTTTTTAAATGCAAGAATACTACAATAGGGATTTATGTAATTGAATGCTGAATACGGAATGTAAATTCAATAGGAGAAACAGAGAAGTGAGGAGAAGCTAGAAGGACTTGTTGGCGGTGAGAGAGTAGGGAACTGAAGGTCGCAGACTGTAGTGTGGGGGTAAACTGTAGTTTAAGTGCTGATTTGCACAGGTAATAAATATGAAAGAAACATTAGTTGTATTTCCATATTTTTATGTTTCTTATATGGTATTTTGTGGAATAGTGTGTGAAAATCAAGAAGGAAAAATAAAAGAAAACCTGAAATTTAGTCATGATTGTTGTTATTATATGGCTGTTATACTGCCGCCTAAATATTTGCTGATAAATGTTAAGGAAAGATTTTGGTGAATGAAGAAACAGACATTTGAGGTTGTTTACAAAAGGAAAGAAAGGCAAAATATTATAGGAGAACTACTTGACGACGAGGTGAGATACCCAACGATGCATAAGAAATAGTAACAATTTTAAAAAATTGCAATTTGATCTTTTATCATGTTTAGCATTTCCTTTTCCCATGATAGCATGTTTTTTTCAAATTGTTCAATTGCTTCATATGTGAATTATACATGTAGTTGGTTCCAATTTATTTAATCGTTGGAAATGATTATGAAAATGTTCCTGAAATGAAGGAGAGTATAAGTGCTTTTAAGTCATATGTTGGGGGATAAGTCCGCACCAGTAAAGGCGAAAGACTTGAAGAGGTAAGCCTTTACTCTAAATTCTAGAAGTTGGAAATTTAGACCCAACCCTGAATTGAGAGAACAACATCAATTCTAAAAGTTGGGAAACTAGACCCAACCTTGAATTGAAGAGCTGAAAGGGTTTAAAAGCTTATAGCAATCATATGACTTGTTAAAAGTTTTGTTGAACAATTAGTAAGATGGAAAGTAATGCAATGTTTTCTTGTGACCCATATAGAAGATGCTCTAACCTTTCTTAATGGTTAAAATGTTATTAGTCACTAATGTTATACCTTTCTTAATGGTTAAAATGTTATTCTTATTTCCTTTACATTATTGGTGTATTTCATTGAGCCCTAGCTCATTAGCAGTTGCTATACTGCAGGTAAAGGAAAGGAGCCCGCAGGGCACTAGGCGAGAAAGAGGTGATCGTTCATTTTTTTGTGTAAATATGTTTTGGTGTACAAAGAGATCTTAGAGGAGATCTTAAGGATAGCTGTATAACCTTTTGGTATGTAAGTAAATTTTGAAAGTTTTAGTAGAGCTCTGTATTTACTTTGTTGATATTAGATGTTACTTGAGGTACATTTGACGTATTAGGAGAGTCTGAATAGATTTCTTTCCTTCTCTGTTATACTCCAGTTTGATTGTTAGAGGGTGAGCCAAACTGGGGTGTGACACTAGATATGCCAACTAACCTTGAAGATATCTTAATTGAGTGAGAATTTTAAGTGGCTGCATCTTTAAGATTGCTTTACTTTTAGATGGATCTTTTCTATTCTACAATGAGATGAGTATTAATAATGTTATATTTTATATGTTAAATTGCTAGTGATACCATTTTATTTCAGTTGTGTTTGTGTAATAAAATATAGGAAATGTGCAAAAAAAATTCATGTATGGTATAGCGCCATGGTGTCGAACACTACACCGTAGTAGTAGCATCATTGAAATTGTCATAGCACCCAATATGGACATGGTAATGCCCAATCTCTATTTAACAGTGTCGTAATGTCATAAGAGTTAGCATCATAAAGCCCAATCTTTATATGCACAACACACTGTGCCAATTTCTAGCACTACCAAGCCAAGGTGAGTGTCGCATGGATGCCGCAGCGCTCAACCATCAATAGCGCTATAATACTATAGTTGTAACTATTTAGGACACGATCTACCAGTGAAGTAATATGCCTATTCAATAAATAATGGATCCATGTCAGCAAGCATAGCAGTGGAAGAAATCCTTATGTTCTACGACATTACTTCATTTTATGGGCGCCCAGCACCAAAATCTATTTTTTGTGCTTTTCTATAAATAGTTTATTTATAATGTTCATAAGAGAATTCATTCACTTGGTTAATTTTAGTCTTTTGAAGTGCCTAGGTGTGATAATTAAGAGAATTCAGGAAGCACTAGATCCAATTCATAAGTGTGTTTGGTCAATATTTGAGGAATCAATTCTTTAAGTTCAATGTGGAGTGTAAAGGAGATCATTGAACCCATCTGGTGATATATTTTCTTTTATACTTTCTTTCTTTTGTGCAATTAATAAAAATGAATTTGCTTTATTTGTTATTCGTGTTTGGCTAAATTCTCTAGTTTTGGATTGAGGGTCCAAATAAAATATGGAGTACTAATGAATTATTTTCAACAATAATTTAATGATATTTTTAATATACCAAGTTTTCATTTAATACACATATTTTCCACATATGTAGTTAACATCAAGTATAATGTGAAGCCTAGGAATTGTAGAGCAGGCAAAACCAAGTATATTGGATTGGTATGATTGAAGCATAGGCATAATGCTTGACTTATATCAAATTTATAGAGATAAATTTTAATGAGAGGGTTTTAATAGTATATTCTTTACTTACACTTTTAAGATTTTCAATGGTGTTAGTGATGATGCCATTATACTTAGATTGTTCCCACTTTTTGTAAGAGACAAGGCTAAAATATGGTTAAATTCTCTATCCCTAGGCTCTATTACCACATAGAATGAGATGACCCACCCCCACTTTCTAAGACTGCCAAACTTAGAAGTGATGTTACTTTTTTTACTCAGTTAGAAGGAGAATCTATTTATGAGAGTTGAGAGAGATTTAATGAGATTCTTAAAAAGAGCCCTCACCATGCCTTAACTAATTGGTTGATAATTCAAACTTTTTATAATGGTTTGGTAGGATATCTTAGAGCCATAATAGATATTGTAGCTGGAGGTTCTTTGATGTCAAAGCTTTTTGAGGATACTTATGAATTAATTGAATAAATAATAAAAAATAATTTCCACTAGCCTACTAATAGGGTGAATCCTAAGATAGTGGTAGGATTCTCTGAAAATAATTCTTTATTCATTTTAACTGCACAAGTTGCGGTAATATCAAAGAAGTTGAACACTTTATTCTAAAATTTTAATTCATCTTCACATTTGGATGATAAAATCTCAATGGAAGAGAATGATATATAAGGGATTAAAAATACAAATTTGATTGGAATATAAAATAATCCTTATTCAAATACCTATAATCTAAATTGGAGGAATCCTCACAATTTTAGTTGGTCATAAAATAATGGTATAAATCAATGGAATTCTGGTCAAAATAACTAACAAGGAAATTATAATAATCATAATCAAGCTAATAAAATTCCAAGACCAGCTCATCTTCTTAGATTTAATCAAGGAAATCAGTATGAAACTAGAAAAAACACCATTAGAAGATGTGGTTTTGCAATTGTAAACTCAATTACAAAATCAAATAGCTTCAATTAAAAATATGGAAAATCAATTAAGTCAACTTGCAATTTCAGCAAGTAGTAGGCCCATAGGATCTTTACCTAGCAATACTGAAGTTAATCCTAATGAGAAGGAAAGATATAACATTGGGACCCAATCGAGAATAACAATAATAAACCTTAGCCAAATGAAAAATCTGGGCAGGTTATGCTGAAAACTATAAACTTAGCACTACTTGGGAGGGAACCAAACCATATGTCTAGTTAGTTATCCAATCTTGCTAAATACTATAATGTTAACTCTATTAGGGAGGAAACACTATACTCTAGATTAAATTTTAGTTTATTTGCTTTAAAAAAACAACTTTGAGAGAGAAGAAAGGAGAGCTGCTGCAACATATTTTTAACGTTGCAACGCTCCGGCGAGCCATAATGAATGAAATTTCTAAAATTTCAAAATTTCCTCAAACTAAAATCTTTTAAACCTATTCGAAGGAAGTTCACCTCTCAGTCCTTAACCTTTAGTGAGAACCTTACATTCTTCTCTTAGAAATTCAATTCTAAGTGATGGGATGGATCAAGTATAAATGCTCTTCTTCGAAGAACTAGTAAGCCAAAGCTCAGTAAGTAAAACACAGTTCTAAACTATAATAATCAAGTCAAAATGAACAATATGCTAGATGCCACATTTCATTTAAAATATAACATAATTTGATTTCTTGCAAACATAACTTTAACATAAATATAAATCATAAATTCATATCCTTCATATTCATTTTCATATCCATATCATTATTCATAACTTTCTCATTTCTTATATATTACAACTGTCACAGGTGCCACCTTCTAGTACCATAAAGGTATTCCTTTACCATTTTCCTTTTCCATATCCTTTACCATTTTAACGTGCATGAGTACAGCATCCTTAGCTAGTACCATAAGGGGGTGAGCTCCATCAATTCAGCATGCACATACAAGCATTCAATAACAATCATAACATCTCATATCATTTCATTTCATCTCATTTCTATAACATATGAACTTGCCATAAGATGTAACATATAAAATTTCATGATCAACCATTGAATAAGAGTAAAGATTCTATAAACATGCTTGGTCTATCAAATCATATAACTTGATAGAAACAAAAGTCTTTACTATAAATAAACAACCATGTATACTTACCAGAAATTAGGAATTTGATTCTCTTTGCTAAACCTCCTTCCTTTGAGGCCACAACAAATAACACCTATAAGAATAAATTTTAATATTCAATAGCTAAAACTAATCTTCTCAAATTTAATGAATCTACTCCTATAAAAATTCTAAATGTTCTCTTTCTCTCCCTCTCATTTAAAACATAAAGCATATAACAATTCTAAAATATCATTTTTTTGGTCTAATTACAATTTTAACCAAATTAACCTTTTTTCATAACCTAAATTAATTTAAAATAATTTTTATTTTTGGATTTAAAATAATTAGAAATTAGGAAAATACCATTTTGTGAGAAAAACTCAATTTCTTCTCTTAAAAACCCTCTTAGGACCCTTAAGAACCACATTTGTAAAAACACTTTCAAAATTTCCAACTTTAGAGAAAAAACCCTAATTTCTCCAACTCAATACTTCTAAAGAAAAACTTCATTTTCATGCATAAAAATATCTCCTAAACCTTCCCTAACATTCCACCTAAGTTTCTCTAAGAATTTCTAAGTTTTTTCGCAAACCCTAAATTTTTCTCCTCCAAAAATCTAAGAGGAAAAGAAGATTTATAGGTTTAGGAACCTACCTTAGACTTCTCTTGACTTCCTTCTTCATTTTCTCTCAATAATTTTTGCCGAAAATCGCCGCCCGAAGCTTCTTCCCATCGCCTCCCGTGAGTTCGCCCCTTCTCCCTTTCGGTCCGCTCGTTTGGGTTTCAGCCAAATAAAATAAATGGGGAGGGGAGGGTTCAGTTCTCATAACATAAGGAAAAAGGGATGCCAAAATGACCCATTTTCCCTTACTTAAACCCCATTATTTTTAATATTAACTAAGGGTGACTTGGGAATAATATAACTTTAAATATTTTTTTTTATTTCAAAATTAAGTGAATTTTAATTTATGTTCTTTATATCAAATTGCTTAGAATTTTGCATAGAATTTTATAAAATTATATTTGTCAAAATCCGACAACTTTGAATTTTTCACTTAAAACTCGTCGCGACGCATCGAAAAGCATTCGAGGTCTAAAATTGCTTTTTTTGGGTTTTACTTCATACATCCTTGGTGGATTCTATCGACCAATTCGACATAGGTTAATGTTATCGAACAGTACTCTAACATACAACCTTGGATAGGTCATAAATCCTTGGTGGATTATCTCGACCTCTTCCATATATGTTAACATAATCGAGCAATGCTCTGACATAAAACCTCTGATAGGTTATACATCCTTTGTGGATTCTCTTAACCTCTTCCATATAGGTTAACATCTTTGAGCGACACTCTAACATACAACCTTAGATAGATCATACATCCTTTGTTGATTCTCTTAACCTTTTCTATATAAATTAACATCATCCACCAGTACTCTTACATATAACATTGAATATGTCATACATCCTTGGTGGATTCCCTCAAACTCTTCCATATATGTTAACATCAGCGATAAGTGTTCTAACATATAAACTTAGAGAGGTCATACATCCTTAGTAGATTCTCTCGACCTCTTCTATATTGGTTAACAGCACTGAGCGACGCTCTGACAAACAATCTCAGATAGGTCATGCCTCCTTGGTGAATTCTCTCAACCTATTTCATAGAAGTTGATGTCATCGAATAATACTTTGATAAGTAACCTCATATAGGTCAAATATCCATTGTGGATTACTCTTAACTTATTGATATCATCGAGCAATGCTCTAAGTGAATAACTTGCTCTCTGTAAAAATTCTATGAAACCAAGTGGCTGATAAAATAATCACTCATATGAAGACCTTAGCCATCTAGAAAAGCCTCAAAAAGTATGGGGGTAATATATCAAACCATGTCTAAAAGATACATAAACAGCTTTGTTTCCTCGGGGGAGAAGTTTATTTCAAATGAAAAAAAAAAACATTAAGCTCATACAATAATCTCAATTTTATATACAATATCCTTGGAGTTACATAGATTAAACATCAAATTTATTTATACATTCATTCCCCAACTTAGATGAATTTGACTTCATAATTACAACAACGTGATCCGTTTGTCAATTGGAGGTCATTTGACCCTTCAAGTGATGCATCCCATCTATACCTGTCTTGACCAGTTTTTTCCTCTTTAGTGTGTTTTGATATGTTAGGGTCAATTAATGTGGTACGCTGCTAAATCAATCCATGTTTGTTGTGTGTTGATTAACCCTATGGATCTCCAAACAATACACAATAGACTTTTAATATATAAATAGAATATCCCCAAGTAAGGAAAAAATAATTCTACTATAGAAAATGAAGCAGATGATTGGAGAAAACTCTTCATTAAATACTAGCATGAAATTAAGCTCCATCATGATAGATCTAGGGCTGATCATAATAAGAGATGATCATAATCATATACACCAATCAACAACAGCCTCTATAGAAGATCATTCGATCAGATGTGGTTACAGTGTTTAAGTAAATCAAAAGCATAGAAGATCGTAATAGAAGTACGTGCTACATTGTGTGGTGTACATTAGTCTAGTCCAACAAAGAAAACTAAAATTAAAAGAATGGGATATTATTTTCCATCAATAATTGTTCACTACATAAAAGTTGCATGTTATTATCATCAATGCCAAGTGTATGACATGGATCTACATCAACCACCAATTCTTTTACATCCAATAGTTACTTTATGACATTTTAAAAGTTTGGGAATGAATATGATTGGGACAATTGATATGATATCCTCTAGAGGTTATATGTTCATATTAACATCTATAGACTATTTCTCAAAATAGATAAAAGAAGTTCCTTTAAGAGAAGTTAACGTTCATCATGTTTGAAACTTTTTAAAATATCATGTAATATATAGATTCAATGTTCCTTATTAGATCATATCAAACAATGGTCCATCATTCATCATTTAGAAGTTTTAAAATAAATTATTTTTCTAAACATCACAACATTGATTAGAGATACATAATTATTTATTACCCTCGGGCAAATAGATTAGTTGTGGTTTTCAATAAAATATTAGTACATATTCTAAAGAAGATACAAGATGAAAAAAATGTCAATGGAATGAAAAGTTAGGAGAAACTTTATGGGTATATGAAACCATAAATAGAACTTTTACTTAGTCTTTGACATTTTCTTTGGTCTTAGGAGCAGAGCTTGTTCTCCCTTTAGACGTGCAACTACCTTTTTTGCATATAGCTATAAGTTATAAAATCACAGAAGGATAAAAAATGAAACTCATAATAGAAGAATAAAGGTCTAGAGGAGAAGCATTTGCAATCTTAACAAAACCTCAAGTTATACAAAGCTATAATAATCCAATTACACTACAAATTGGTTTGTCCAAGAACTTTCTAAGTAGGAGACTTAGTTCAAGTTTTTTGATGACCCATCTTAGCCCATCGAAACATATGCAAAAAATTTAAACCCACTTTGGAAGGGCCATTCATGGTGGGAAAAGTATACTGAGCAGGATCTTATCAATAAATTGATTATAATAGAAATTATTCAATGTTACTAATCAATGGATGATATCTTAAGCGATACTATGGTAGATAGTATATAAAATGGTCATAGTAAATGAAAATATTTTTCTTGGCATTATTTTTGTATATTATTTTAATGTGTTGAAACTTGGGAAAGGAATTGGGTCCAGAAGATAAGTCTTAGTCTCAAATTTATATTATATTTTATAAGTTTTAAATTCCAAGAAAAATATTAAACTATATCCTTAAAAAATGATACAAAATCCATTATGCTAACCTTTCTTTTGTGATTCTGATGGTTCAACAATCTAAATCTTCTTATTTGGGAGTTGCCTCTCATTTGGGATCCATGAACATTAAAAAAAGATGCCAACTGTAAGTTCATTCATGCTATGCTCCCTAAAAAGAGTCATTAGACATGTCCATTTTCATAGCATCCTATATGCTCCATGAAAACATGCTAGTCAAAGAGTAAGCCCCTCATGACCTAATCTAGTTCAAATCTAGATGCTCTGTGGTTAGGTGTGAGTCCCCACACTTCAGCTTCCTTTTCATATGATCATCTACTAATTATAGAGAGAGTCCATTGTGGCGCCACTCTTATTTAAATTTTGGTCCTTTAGGATTAGATGTAAGTCCCCACACATAAGCTTACTTTTATGTGATCATCTACTACTGGTTGAGCAAGCCCCTCATGGCACCATCCAAGATTAAATATTGATCCTCTATGATTAGGTGTGAATTCTCACACTTAAGCTTCCTTTAAATATGATCATCTGCTAGTAGTAGAGCAAATTCCTCGTGGAACCACTCTAGTTTAAATTGTGGTCCTCCAAGATTAGGTGTAAGTCCCTATATATAAGCTATATTTTCTTATGATCATCAATTAGTGGTGAAGAAATCCCCTTGTAGCACCATACTGCTTAAATCTTAATCCTCTATGGTTATGTGTGAGCCTCTACACTTAGGCTTCCATTCCATATAATCATATGTTAGTGGTAGAGTAAGCCCCTCAAGGAACCATTTTAACTAAATATTAAATCCAAATCTTGCATGTTTGGGTGTAAAATTTCTTACATATTTTCCTTTCTTAGAAGATGCCCTCTAATTTATTGAGGAAGGCTTAGTTCCTCTTTTAGAAATTCCTTCTCTTAGACTAGAAAGAAGTCTTTTAAATCTGATCAAATCTAAATTTATCTTTTTAGGAATCACTATCCCATCAAGATTTTAGTCCACCTATCTAGGAGATTCTATCCTAGTCAAGTACAAATCCATCTATTTTGGAGCCACTATCCTATCCAAATTTTAATCACTTATCCAGAAGATTTTTTCCTAGCCATGTATACATTTATCTATTTGGTAGTCACTATCCCATCAAGAAAATAGTCTACTTATATTGGAGATGCTACCTAGTCAAGATTAAATCCATTTGTTTGGGAGCTTCTATCCCATATATATTTTAGTCCTCGTGTCTAGGAGGACCTATCATAGTCAAGTATAAATCTATTTGTGTTGAAGTAACTATCCCATATGGATTTTAATCCACTTATTTAGGAGATGCTATAGAATTCATATATAAATCCATTTGTTTGGAGGAGTTCTCTAATTTAGCGTTCAATCTATTTCTCTTAGAGACAAGATCCTAGTGTAATATAAATTTTCTTTCTTGGAAATCTTTCTCCCGTTCAAATCTAAATTCACTTATTTAGAATAGATCTCTCAATCAAGTTTTGAATCATTTGTTTTAAAATTGATCACCCATTCAATCCAAATCTATAATTGGTGAAGTAAATCCCTATAGAACCATCCTAGTTTAATCTTAAATTACCTATTTAGGATCATTTCCTTTTGGCATTTATCATTAAAAATCTTGTCAAATTATATTGATTACTTCGATAAATACCACCAAGTGTGATTTACTTTTTAAGTTCGTCACCCCTATTGGGGGTCCATTTTATGATTTTATTTTTAGTGAGGTCAATTCTCTAAGCAAAATTCCAATATCTACACATAAATCATTGAACTACATTCACAACTCAAATCAAATTCACCACTGTGTTATAGCATTGTGGTTAGATCAGTAACTTTAAAAACATCACCAGATAGTCACCCTTGATTATCATTTTATCATCTAATCAATTATTTAATAATTACCAAATTATTGTTAGTGATATAATCATTCTAAAATCAAAATCACCACGGTTATTTATTGCAATATAGGAGACTAAACTTGTGTTTAGATGATAACAAATGTTATTGGATATTATTTAATTTCTCCAATGATTTTTTATTACATATATTTTTTGTGTGTAATAACATTTCATTCTAAGCATACTCTAAATAATGCCAAAGAATTAGAGCTTAAGATTTGGTAGTATATGATTGTTTTATGCATGAAGTCTATATTTGTTCTTTTCATGAGTCTCTATATTGTAAATGGTGTTTAGTAAGCTTAGCAACCATACACACACACAGGGGAAGTGAAATAAAATATAGATATTTTAATTTTTCTATAAATTATACTACACGATTTAGAATGTACTATATAATATATATTATTACATACAATAATTAAATATTTTATTTAACTAAATATATTATTTAAAATTTTAATTAATCAAACAATATGAATACCATATCCTACAAGATAATAAATTATAACATGAATCCTCGACATTAATTTAATTTGGAAATAATTTGAGTTTTAAACTTTGCCTTATTTATACCATACGAATGTGATTATATAGTACAAAGTTTAAATTATTGACCAAATTAAATTCTTGTGATTACTAAATCAAATGAAGGTTTATTAAATAAATTAGTTAGTATAATATGATGTTGATCATACTAGATGTTTGGCATAGATGAAATTTGTTCATCCAACAGATCATTAATAATTGTACATAATGTTTTGTTTTATGTGTTAATTTCTCAGTGAAAATGTATTATTTTAATTTTTTGGGCAAAAAAATTTAGGAAATGGGCAAAAATATAAATATTATGGCATCGGACATTGTATCGCTATGGTGCCATCGTTGACGCCACTGGAGCGCCAAAATATATACATAACGGTGCCCAAGCATTGTTTAATAGTGTCAGAGTGTAAGAGGATTCAGTGTTACAAAGCCCAATCAACTAATGTGTCTCGAGTTCCATAACACCAGAATCCTTTTTCCTTATTTTTCTATATATAGTTCATTTGTAATGTTATTAGGAGAATTCAGTCACTTGTTTATTTTATGTCTTTATAGTGTTTTTCTGATTTTTCCTTAGGAGTGACAACTAAGAGAATTCAAAGAAGTACTTGATACATTTCATTATAGTGTTTGGCTTGTGTTTGTGGAAGCAATTCTATATATTCAAGGAAGAGTATAGAGGTGATCAATGAACTATACGTTGATATCTTATCTTCTATACTTTTTCTCTTTTGGTATATTAATGAAAATTAATATATTAATCTTGTTCTACATGTTTAGCTAAATCCTCTAGTTTTTTTTTTAATGGAGATGCAATATTATTAAAGGGAAAGACCTAATACAACCTACCAATACAAACACATTCCTCCTTTAACACATGAAAAAAAAAAGAGAAATATTATCCGTACTAATATCATCCTAAAGAAAATGATAACTAAGAGTAAGGTTAGCACAAACATCAACTAACTTATTACAATCCCTTCTACATAATTAAAAATAACCTGCTAAAATTCCTTAAGGAATGCAAGATGTTACAAGGGAGAGCAGACCTCATTAGCACTCATCTTCTTTAGAACTTCTTGAAGAAACTTATTAACATTAATATTTCCCCTTTAATTATAATTCCCTTGTAGCGCATCATCGAATCTTTCTTAATAGAATTCAAGAAATGAATATCTAACATTTCCAATCTATATATATCCCAATGTACACCACTGAAACAAAAAGCCAGTAGAAACCTCGCTTTATGGTCCCGAAATACACCCCTAACTTCTGCCTAATAAGATGATAGTAAGGAAGCATCTATATTAACTTTACTCCAATCGGGTTGGGGAGGATACCAACATTTCCTAAACAACCTATCCGACAGATTAGCACCTAGTAGCCCGACCTTTCCATAACACATCCAACTGAGGATGATAAAGAAGCAAAGCTAACTAAACTCATAGCAATGAAAATACTACAACCCTTTATGCCACTATATACAATTTTATTTCTGGATTGCCAATATAGAAACATAGCATAACAATATAGGTTAACCAAAAAAAATTTCTTGGATGCATAATCCTCCAACAAAGTGCAACATTCATGAAACGAGAAAAAAGAAGGAATACCAAGCCCCCATTTATTTAGAAACTGAATTAACTAAATTAGCCTTACGTAGCTCACAACCACATGAATAGAATTTTTCGTAACCAAACAGCCTCTAGGACATAATTCACCATCCATCAACCTCCTATGCACCATGAACTGATAAGTAGAAATAGCATTATGATAAAACTACCATAAGAAAACTTCCACTCGAGGATTAAGATTAACCTTCTTAATCCAGCTCCAATATAGATTTTTAACAAGATGTTGTACCAATGAATCTAAAACCAAAGAAGCTACTCTTTATTCTGTGCTGGATCTTCCCAAGTCCTAGTTAATAAGTTCCAATTGGTCTTCTATCAATTCTGGAGACATCTTAACTTGACAAATCAGCAAGATCAACTCCTCCCAAAAATAATTTTGAAGCTACTCTTTATTCTATGCACCATTGACGATGAATTTTTTCCACAATCATACTATTACTTTCTAGAATCAAGACAAACATAGGCTATTTATTGAAACACTTATCTAACAACCAAACATCATTGAATACATCAATAGAACTACCTACTATAGTCTTCCACCTAATAATGGGATGAAGAGCTTTAGCACCACTTAAAATTATCTTCCAGGAGACCAGAGAGCTCTGCTTTTCTTCAGATAACCAACTTTGAGACCCATTTTTAGCTTCCAGAACCTTATGCATCAACGAATCTTTCTTATTGAGGAACTTATAGGCAATTCTCACCCTTAAGGGACCCACCTTACTCATAGAAGAATGAATGACATGTCCACCCAGCTTGAATGGCTTACTCAACATTCCCCAACTCCCATAATGCATGCCTTTTCTCCCATCCCTCTTATGCCAAATAAAATACCTACACACACTATCAATTTCAGCCATAATTCTACTAAGAATAAGAGAATAGTACAATGAAAAACCAGAAGTGAGAAAATAAAATATTTCAGAAGAAGAAATCTCTCAGATAAAGAAATAAACTTATTTCCCCAACTATTAAGTTTTCCCATAGTTTAATCTAGAATAAGCTGAAAATTAGCAGCCAGAAGCCTCCTCAAAGCAATCTTTACACTCAAATAGTTCATCTTTTTAGCAAATTTAAAACCCATCAAATGAGATATAGTCTTCTTCCTCCTCTTTTTCACAAATTTCCCAAAAAGCATGACAGATTTACCATAATTAATATTTTTGTCCGACCAACTACAAAAATCCAACAAAATGTCCATGATCTTCTTCAATACCTTAATATTAGCTTTAGTAAAAATCAAAATATCATATACATGAAGCAAATGTGAACTTTAATACCAATCTCTTTACCTTTTTGGATTAGAGTGTTTCATAATAATTTAGAGCATAAAATAAATAAGAACATAGATAAGGGACAACCTTAACAAAACCCGCTTCTAGCTTCGATCCTATTAGAAGAACTTCCATTAATTAAAATAAAAAAACCTTGGATCCTCCTCACACTCCATTAATTAATCCTCAAAAACTTTAATGGAAAGCCAAAATAATTTAAGGCTTTCTCCAAAGTACTCCACCCCATACTATTATATGCTTGTTCTATATCAATTTTAAAAGGAAACCAAACCTTTAGAAGATTTAGAAAATCCAAATTTGTGAAACACTTCTTGGGCTATCAATACAGTATTTGATTGAGACCTTCCCTTCACAAAGACTGCTTGCTATTCAAAAATAAGCTTTGGAATAGTTGACTTGAATCTATTAAGGAGATTTTTAAATACCACCTCATATATTGTTTTACACAAACTAATATGTCTAAAATTTGATGGAACTAGGGGATTATGTACCTTTGGAATGAGCACAACCAACGTATCCTTCCTATCAACGTCCATTCTTCCCGTGGAAAATAAGTGGTTAACTACATTCAACACATCAAATTTAATAATGGACCATTATGACTTAATAAAGGAATATGAATTCCCATCATTTCCCTATGATATATTACCACCTAGAAGATTTACTACTCTAATAACTTCCTCCATATGTAAATCCACATCCAACAATCTCCTATCATCTTCATTTAGAGCACACGTTGGGGACGACCAACCCTCCAGTACATAATTTTTAGCCTGCCACTTATTTAAAAAAAAAATAAAGAAGGCGTCTAAAATTTGAGCTTGGTTTTCAAATAACACCCCACTCACATCCTTGATCTTGAAAATATGATTCCTATTCTTTCTAGCACTAATTTAAGACAGAAAAATACTTTAACTTAATATCCCCCTCTTCCATCCATCTAACCTTGGCACGTTGCCTCCACTAAGTATTTAAGAGAGTAAGAGTACTGTTTAGTTCATTTAACTTCAATCTGAGCATCAGAATTTTCTTATGAGAAAGGTCACCTACACTAGCTTCTTCCATTTGTAACTCCAAAATTTCCTTTATCATACAATCCTTCTCTTAATTAAGATCTTTAAGCTTCGCTTTACTAAAAAAGAATAAAGCTTTTAAGGACCTTTTAAACTTGATATTATGAATATCTGGATAACTCCCCACCATCCTCTTATTCTAAACTGTAAGTACCACAGCCACTGAAGCAAAATGAGAGGCCCAACTATCTTCAAATCTTAAGAACCTGTTGGCCTTATAATCTCGACTCCAAAGATTCTAAATTATAGGTCTATTAAGTAAATAATAATGTGTAGTATGAGGTTGATAATTTTATATGATTGGCTAAGAAAAAATTCATTCATCTCAAGGATCATCATGGATGAAACCTTAATTTTTCAACTTTTAATACTGTATGATCCAACTAGTATTAAACGATTAGTAGAGATGATGTTTGATTGTCCTATAGATCAACCTGTATAATCTTAAGAAGCTTAAAAAAATCAAACTGTATGATCCAATAGTTATTTTATATAATAAATATACAATATTTGAACTTTTCATACTGGAGTATGTTCTTCATATAGAATAATCAGGCTTCTTTGAACTAATTGTACCATATGATCCTTGATCATTATGTACAAATATTGATTACTAAATTGAATGATTAGAGTTTTATAAAGATCTTTATTTAAGCTTTCTTATTATACTTTGTATGAGTCTTTTAGGCATTCATTTGATTGATACCTCTGAGAGAAAACTTGATGAGAGAGCCTTCAATTTGGGAGAGAAAGGGTCATGTTAGTGAGAGAGGGAGAAGATCCTTGTTTGTTAAAGGTAGTGTTATAGCTAGTTTAACATGGTTATTTTGGAAAACCTGCACCTGTATTCCTCCATACAATAAGGTTTATCTTGAGGGAAGCTTTAGGAATAAGACCCCTTTGGTGTAAAGGGCTCAGCTACTCACCCGCATTAGGGAAGGTGAAAATGATTTGGTTCTCTGCCTCTTTGGATGGGAGAAAATGATTTTAGGTTCTCTGCCTCACTAGGATGGTTAAAAGGATTCTAAGTTCTCAACCTCAATAGAAGGGTAAAATGAGTTCACATTCTCTACCTTACTACGAGGGTGAAGAGGATTCCAAGTTCTCTATATCACTAGGAGGGTGAAAAAGATTTTGGTTCTCCACCACACCATAGAAGAGTGGAAGTTATTTTTGTAAGGGATAATCCACCTTGTTGTGGGAGCTAAAGGAGAGTCACTAAAAGGTTCAGTGTAATACCTAGAGAGGAGGACTCTGGGGAGTGGATGTAGGTCAATGTTTGACTGAACCATAAAAAAATTTCCAGTGTACTTGTTCCTTTTATTTTATACTATAATTTCTTACATTTTTTTTCTTGCATATTAATTTATTGAAATTTGAGATAAAGTTATTGTGAAAGAATTTGATTATTTTTTTTTAGTAAGAAAAAAATAAAATTATTAAAAAAAGGAATATATATATATATATATATATATATATATATATATATATATATATATATATATATATATATATATATATATATAAAGTTCATTTTTTGTTTGATATTTGCTTCCACTTGTGTTTTGTTTAAAATTTCTCTTTAAAAAAGAGTGAGTGTAAAGAGATATTTTTAAATAACCAATTCACCCTCCCCCCTCCCCTAACTTGACATCCATAATCAACTTCAATATATAAAAGAAAAATAAAACTTAAAATATTTTAGTTGACAGTCACTCGTGATTGTCACCTATCGTCGATCAATCATTGAAAGTCATAAATAATTACAAATAATATGTGCTTGTCATATTAAAAAATAAATTAAATCATTGATCCAATCAAATCCAAAACATATACATTATCTAAATCCATTTAAAAATCCAAAGTAAAAAAAAACACCCAAAATCAATTGATCCATAACCCTTTTTTGGGAAAATTTTAACAACCTCAAAACCCAACCAAATAACATTTGATACATGTTTGGTCAATTGAATAGTAATTAGACCTATACTTAGAATCAACCACATCAATTTGGAGGTATTCCATGTTCTTTAACCCATAAAATTCAAAGAATTTCCTAAGGTTTGAAAATATTCAAATACTTATAGCATACAACACTGGATGTGGATTCTTATAGAAATTGACCTTGGAATCCTCCCCAAATCTAATGATCATGATCATTTTCATTGACATGACACATTCAACCAACATTAAACCCTGGGTAGACCTTGGTTGACCATGGATGACCATAAAACCATTGAAACCTTAAACCCCAAAACATCCTAAATTGAATTTTTTCTTAAACCTCGAAATGGCTTAGTTAAACAAAACCTTTAAACCTCATCCAACACATTTCATATGTTACTTGGAGTGCATTGAATCTAAGCCCAAACCATGGTCAATCTTGGTTGACCAAGAAACCTATGTTGACCAAATGGGTCGATCGAAGCTAAGTATGCATTTCATGCATCTGAGCTTCATGAATGCATGAAACATGTTTAAAACATCATTTTGAATGAGATGAACTTAAAACTCAATCCATTATCAAGTGTAGTTTACCAAGTTAGCATAGGTTTCCAAATGGCCCTTAACCATTCAAATATAATTTTAAATCTAAAAAAACTTGCCAAGCCTTTAGACCTCTTATAACAAGTTCCAAATATCAGTCAGAATGTGTTGGGCCTAAAAGTAGCCCATTATCCAACTAATTGACAAAACACACATACGCTTAAATCTCATTCAATTATAGTAACCTGAGTATGAAGAAACTAAATTAAGTCCATGGAACCATTTTCTCATTGAGGACCAACCCTAGTTGACCCAACCCATGAAATCTCTTGAGATAGCCACATAGCTTGACCCAAATGTCCAAAGTCACTTTCCGTTTATTCAATACTCAACCCAAGTCTAATTTGGTTAAGCTAGCCCTTGCATAGGATGCATATTTATCCTTTCCATCTACCTTGACTAGTCTAATTCTTAGGCTGGCTTTGGTCAACCAATTGGGCCGACATAAAGTCTCCAAAACAAGTAATCCTTAACCACATGTGTTCAAGGATAGTTACCTCACCATCTGACCCCAAACCCTATAACTTCCTCAAAACCTCCCTAGCACCACATTGTATTATTTCCAACAAATTTGGTGGCTTAATGTAGCTGAAGGTATCCAAAACTCTACCCATATAAATTTTTAAAACTCTATAAATAGCTCTCAAATTATCTGAACAAGGGTTACAACTCTTGTTTCCTAAAGCATCCTAAGAGTGTGAGTATTCAATAGTCTTTAAGCCTACATTATAGTGATTTTCATCAAGTTTAAAAAAACTCTGGCAATCCTCCTCCATTTAAAAGTCAATTTTCTTACAAATTTGGACCTAGTTCTTATGATTTTGTTGAAAAAAAAAAATAATATTGGGTAGTCTTCTTTGTCATCCCCAATTATTATTTTTATTGGATATTTATTCTTGTGCACTAACATTTCACGTATGTCATATACTGTACAAAGTGATTAGCTCAAGATTTGTTAGATTAGGTTTAAGTGTTTTCAAGAGTGTATATGTTTACTTTTATTTATTTTTATATTTCTTGAGTCAAAGTCTTGTGTTTGGTGAATTCTAAGCTTGGTGATTGTGCACACATACAAAGGGGAGTGAGAAAGTGAGAAAATTATAAGTTCAATATCTATTAACTAATCAAACTATATGATCCATATCTTATTGTACTATCATCTATTTAAACAATCTTTGTAAAGGCTAATTAGCATAATTAATGTTCTTTGTACAAATCATATTATACAATCAATATCATACAAGATAATCAATAGAAATAAAGATCTCCACTACTAATAATATTTTAGGCAATATTTTGAAATTTAAAATTTAAACTAATTGCACTTTAAGATAAAAATTGTACTATACGATATAACCAAATCTTGCTTAAACTAATCCTATAATTAGGAGATCAAATTTACATTTATTAATCTAGTTAGATCGTACTGTATGATTGGGCCAATCATACTGTACGGCTCGATCTTTTCATGGAACAATAATTATTCACCACCAGTCATACGAGATCATCATCCAATTTGATTGAACTAATCATAATGGATGATGCTTTCTATCATACTGGATATTCAGCTCAAATATGTAAACTTATCATACAAAACCTTATTCATTATACAATACTAACATGGCTATTTGAACTATTCATACTATATGATTTAGAATCATACTATATGATTTGGTATCATTTTGTATAATTAATGTCAGCATAATTAAATTGTTAGGGCTTTTTTGGAAGCCTTTTATTAAGCTCTCTTAATAGACTTGTTTTAAGTTTTTGGATAATGTGTTTTCTAGAGTGACAAAGAGAAAGTAGAGTTTGTTTTTGAGGTAGGTATGTGAGGGGTTTTCACATGGTTTCTTTGAGTAAGCTTCTACCTTATTTTCTTTAATTGTCTTGCTTCATTTCTTGGGTGGCCTTGAGAAGAATAATGTTAGCCTGAAGATTATGGACATTCTATGCCTTCACCAGGAGGGTGAAAAAGGATTACTATGTTCTCTTCCTTCACTAGGATGATAAAAAAGAGATCAAGTTTCTCTATCACACTGGGTTTTTGAAAAGGGCTACTCCATCTAGTTTGGGGGCTAAAGGAAAGGAGAGACACTAAAGTTTTTGTGCAATACATAGAGTGGAGGAAACCAAGAAGTGGATGTAATTCATTGTTTGACTGAACCACTATAAAATTAAGGTGTGTTCTTTCTAAGTTTTTTTTTCTTTAATTTACTTTCTACACTCTAATTTTATAATAATTACATGTTTAAAAATTAAATGTTTGATGATATATTGATTTGACTAACTCAACATTACCATATTTATAAGTTTTGTTTTATTAATTTGCTTCTACATCGGGTGATAAATTTGTTTATTTTAGACTATTAAAAATCTCAAAAATTAGTATGTGTCAAAGAGAATTTTTAAAACAACCAATTTACCCCCCTAGGTGTGCTTAGAGATAGTTTGTTGAGGCTTAACATCCTAAATCAAACTTTTAATTCATGTTAGAGTGATTCTCATAACTATCAATTTATAAAACCTTTAGAAAAATGATACATATCACATTTCGATAAAAGATACACTGCAGAGGATTATTCTATAACTCGTCCTCCTTTTTTTGACAACACACCATTTGATTTTTCAATTATCAGCATGTCTACTTTCTAGTGATCTATTGATTTTCTCTTATGGTTTTTGGTACAAAAACATTATTTTGCACCCTTTCATTTTGTTGATGGCATCAAAATGGAATTACCATTTAATGAATGGAGTAATGTGATATTTACTTAGCTCAATTAAATACAAAATATTTAAACTACTTTTCTGTGCTCTTAAGTTTGAATATTACATGAGATTTTCTACCCGTACCACTAGCAAGTAAATTTGGGATAAACTATGTATTACATACAAATGTACTAGTGAATTCAAATAATCTAGGTTAAACATCTTTTTGCACGATAATGAATATTTTTGCATGAAACCTAATGAAACCTTCTTGGACATGTACATTAGGTTTATTCAAATAGTAAAATCCCAACATGTTTTAGATTGAGACCTTTCAAATTCTAAAAATGTGTACAAAATTCTTTATTATCTAGCAAATAATAATGATGTTAAGGTTACTGCCATTTTTGAATCAAAAGATCTTAATATTTATTCTATTGATAACTTGCTAGGCTCACTCATTGCCTATTAGCATGGTGTGAGTCATAGATTGTAGTATGCAGGAGATAGGAAAAAGGATAAATCTATGACTTTAAAAGCCAATAACTATGATAGTGATAGCTTTGTAACTGATGAGGAGGATGACATTATACGTATGACTCGATATTTCAAAAGCTTTCTGAAGAGAAAGAAAAAATGTTATCAACAATGCAACAAAGGTAAAAGCAATAAAAAAATTTAAAGCTCCACTTGACATAATCTATTTTGAATGGATAAATCCATGGCATTTAAGATAAGATTTTCCCAACCTAAAAACTCACCCAAGCAAGGAGAAAGGTGATGAAAAGGAAAACTTTATTAAAGGAAAGAGTTTGACATGAAAGGAATTTTGGACTAACTTTCCCTCAGAATCATTAGAACATGAAGAAGAGATAACTAATCTTTGACTCATGGTTAATGATAATCATGATCAGTCTGATTAAGAAGAGGTATGTTAGCTATCCTAAAATTACATTGTAAGTATTGTAAAAGGGGAAAAAAGAACATTAACTTACTTGTTGCCTAATTACCATCCAAGGGGATGGCCTGGATTTTGGGAAATCATCATCGTCCATAGCTTACAGAATTCCCACTAGATCGAATTGGCATAATCATGAAAACTGTGATAGAACGACTTGATGTCATATAATGAGATAGTAGCCAACTAGCACAAAAATGACAACAAATCCTTGAGATTTTCACCAGTCTTCAATTTGGAAATTTTAAGAAATATTGCAATTTTAATTTTATGACAAAGAAGTAGATATAGTCGAAGAAGTCCCAAAATTCCTATCATTTCTCTCCAACCAAACAAAGTAAATAAAACAACAAGTGATAAGCATATATAGATTTTTTTGCTTTTGCAACCATTTCATTAACGAACTTAAAAATTTGAAGCACATTAGGTATGAATAATATATTTTTTCCCCATAGGAATCAACTCATTAAGAATAGTAAAAGAAAAATTGCATTCAAAGAAAGGCAAGAGAGGCTTTCCAATGAAGAATGGAAAATACAACACATTGGAAGAACCATAATGTTCCTTTTAAGATGTGCATATGCTATTTTTAACCCACCAACTAGAGACATGAAATAGTAAATAGAAAAGTGTAAGGTATAATGTTTATGCCATACAAAATTATGCTTGGAACATGACAACCCGCTTTTAAAGAATCAATAAGAAACATTTTAAAATTCCCTTCTTCATAATATTCCCATTTTAAAAAAAATAGAGGATGGGTCCTGAGCCAAAATTTTGGAAATAACTTCAGTAATCTGACTATGAACATGGGAAGGTAAGGATCGTCCATGTTTACTATGTAGAAAATCAAGATGAAAATTGCAAGAAAAGAGAAAAGAAGAGTAAGATAGAATGG